>JADRCO010000612.1:0-29726 GCA_021464525.1 Rhizophagus sp. LPA8_4_AMF
AAAAAAAAAAAAAAAAAAAAATTTTAAAAAAAAAAAAAAAAAAAAAAAAAAAAAATCTTTTTATTAAAAAAAAAATTCTCTACCAAGAAATTTATTTTTTTTTTTTTAAAAAAAAAAAATTAACGCTGACAATTTTGTCACAACTCACAATTTGTCAACCCAGTTCTGACAAATTGTCAGCTCGATGCTGATCTTTATCAGCGCCGGATGACATTTTGTCAGCACCGAGCTGATCATAGAGCTGATCTCGGATATCGGAACCGTGCTGACTTTTTTGACCATCTCGGTGTGCCATTTCTAATATTATCTGATTTAGCCAGTTTTTTGCCAATTTGTCACATGTCCGATTTTTTCTATTTCGACCAGTGTAACTTTAAATTGACTTTTGTATTCTGTTTTATTGTATATTCATATTTCTATTTATTTCTAGTTGCATTTCCTGAATTAGACTATCAATTTTTCCATTTCCGCTGGTCCAATTTGTAAAATTGTTTTTTAAATTATTTATCTGACATGATTTACACCATAAATAATATTCATTTATAAAACATTCACTACATTTATTACAATGAGTATTTTGAAAGACTAAAATATAATCCTACGTCCATATAGATGATCATGTCTTAACATGTCAAAATAAAAGAAATTTATTATTATATATAATTCATTATTATATTTAAAGTATTTAAATTACATACCTTATTTAGAAATCCATCAGTATTATTTTGAGAACTGTGTAAAAATTTTATAGTGACTTTTATATTCTGATTTCTCATAAATTCATATTTATCTTCGTTCATGTTTTAATGGACCATCCTTCCATATTGCCGTTAAACCGATCATATGGTATCCATTCGACTATTATATCATCATATCTATTAATTTTGATTGCATTTCCTGAATCAAATTATCTATTTTTTCATTACCACTTGACCAGTTTGTAAAATTATTTTTTAGATTATTTATCTGACATGAATTGCAACCATTTAAAAGGTACATATTGTTCACATTTTTTACATTCATCGTAATCACAATAATATGGCATTATATTATTTTAAAATTTTTCCAACGTTTACAGTAATGAACATCCAGCAAGTTCCCTATCTATTTAATTGATTTGAAAGCTGTGTTTTATACATTGTGTAGCAAACAAATATCCCTGATCTTTCATTCACAAGTCCCTTGTCTATTAGTTGGGAGTGACACTGGTGTGACGATTAATTTCATTAATGTAAATTATTAACATAATTTATGTACATCAGGCATTTTAAACCAAATTAATTAAGAAAAAATACATAATAAATTTAGTTCTAACATACTTGAACTTTTAATTAAATTCAATTAATTTTACAAGAATTTAAATATTCATTTGTATTTTATCAAAAGTTTTAAAAAAAGTAATAAATAATTTGTAATTTGCGTTTCTTTAACAATTATAAAATTACATACTATAATCTATAAATAAATGGCATGTTAAAATTAATCAGCGACTGTTCTGATCAGTATTTATAGTTAAAATTCATTATGATTTGTTGATTTTTTTTGGCTAGATTGAAAGTCCCAGCAGGTTTACTAATACTACTAAGTTAATAGAAATTTGCACAGATATTGGACTTATTTTTTTGGTCGGTCTTCCTTTTTAGTTTTAGCAGATTTTTAACAATATATTTTTTTTTTGAGATATGTTTTCCTTTTATTTAACGATATTGTTTCCTGACTAATGAAATGCATGGATTTTTTTTAGTGAGATTCTTTTTGGCGAGTCAAACAATAGATTGCACAGATAATAGTAATAATTTTAAGCAATTTTTTAATAAATGAATGAATATAAATAAGATATACTTCCATGATACTGTTACCTGTTTTCATGTGATAATATTTTTTTGCGTCAATTTTTCTATTGATATAAACACAAAATATTATTGATACTAAATTTATATGGCTTCTTTTAATTAACTATTTAAGGTGAAATACCTCAACAACGTAAAACACAAAATTATATAAATATATTACATTTATTATTTACTAATATCATTAAAAAAATAATGACCTATTCACATTGCAAATAAAATATAAATTTGTTATTATTACTTTCTTGGCTTAATGGGCAAGCCCCATTCCAGGCACAACTTGACGGGTTACGCCTAAATTTCATATAACGCCATTTTTTTTATTTAAAAATTTATTGATTTTTTTAATCGATTAATTAATCGGTTAAGGTTCTTGGTTAATCGGGTTTTAACTGATTAAAGTTTTTTGGTCGGCTTCAAATTCTACTTTGTTTGCATGCATATCATTTGTATATTTTGAAATAATGTCTCGATTGTAAGTGTCATAAACACTATTGATTGAAATTTTATTGTTAAATAAATTAAATAGCACTCGAAAATATTAATATAATTGCGTCAACTACAGTCAAAGCTTGTTATAGTGAACAATCGGTTCCAGCACATTTTTGTTCACAATAACGAGATTTTACTAATAGTTCACTATATCGAGCGAAATCTGTTATATAAAATTGAATTGGGGAAAATAAAAAAGTTCACTATAATGAAAGTTTACATAGTGTTCACTATAACGAACTTCACTATAACGAGCTTTGACTGTAATAAAATTTAACGTTAAAATGTGAATGATATTTCGTTAGAAAAATTAACATTATAATTACAATATTAGATTTTTAAATGATAGTTTCATTAAATGAGAACAATCTGTCATGATTGCATAAGTTTGTATCCACTTTAAATCAGTCATCTTAATTTAATTAAGAAACAAATTCTTTATCTACATATCAATTTTTTATTTCTGGTATATGTAAAATACTAGCTCTTACAATAAAGCTTTTAATTATTAATTATAAATCTACTTTTGTAAGTTAATTATTTACATGTAAAGAGTAATTACATGTTATAATTTTATTAATAATTTGTTTTTATTCTGACAAAAATATTCAATTTTTATTAATTTTAAATTATCGTTTCATAATGTTAAAATAATTTTATCAAAGTAAAATAGATGTTAACTCTTAAATACTGAAACTTACAAGTGTAATCAATTTTATTAATGATAAACCTATTTATGGAAAGATTTTATAGAAAAAAAATATCTTATGATAATCCTGTATTTACAGCAAACAGGAAATAAAGTAGGTACAACCAAGAACGATAATATAATTGCTGAAACCATATCAAGCAGGAAACTACTCCTCTATACTTCCTTTGAAACTTAGGGTAGATCACAGTTACTTATCACGTGATAACGTGACTGAAACATACTGAGACAAATTCGAAATCACATTGTATTCTTTTTGTACGTATGGTTACTTTAGTTGTTCTCGAATAAAAATATCCCCAATTTTTTCGCATGTAACATATTTATCTTTGTTAACTTTGAGAAAAAATCAAATAGAAAAAGAAAAAACATTTTTATTTGATCACTGCGTGGTGATCATCACCGCACCAGCATTAGCAAATATTAGCGGGCGGAGTTAAATGACATTTTAACTCTGCCAAAACTTACTCTAATGCAGTGGGGATAATTAACAATTCTCTTTTTCTTTAAAATGTAATATAAATAAAATCATAACCTTTATAATAAACATATTTAGAAGTACCTTTTTTACGCTTTATTAAGTTAATAAACAAATAAACACCATTGACTGTTATTCTTCAAATACACTTATATATTGGTTTTTATTTATTAAGCTATTTGAATATTATGAAATATTAGTATTTTAATATATAAGTAATTTACACCTATCTGAACAACTTTTCTTAAGCCTATTTCATTTATGACATCATCATATATTCTTATTCAGATTTTGCTAAAGTACAAGACAAACGCAGTTACGCGGCACAGTAAGTTCATCAAGAAAATATTCATATTCACAAAGATTTAAGCAATGTTAATTGAAATTAATATTTGAGTATTTCCAATACCTATTAAATATTTTTAATTAGTCTTTCAAGTCCTGTTAATTGTTTAAAGTTTCTATGCTCAAGTTTTCAAATGTATTTGATCTTTTATTGTTCACCAGATTTTAAAAAGTGTTTTAATGTAAAAAAAGGGGAAAAAAAGAGGAAAGAGGAATAGTTTTATAGTCTCATATGAAATTTATTAATAAAGAATTTTATGATCATCGATTCAAGTTTTTAAAATTCAATAACTTTACATTTAATTAAGACTCAAAAATTTAAAAATTCAAGGAATACACAATAATTTAAAGATTAACATAACAACTTACTTTTTCGAAATGTTTCGAAGAATAAAAAAGAATTCAGTGTTATTAAGGTGGGGAACTACATCAATCTTTAATAGAGAACTGCTTAGAAAAATTTATTTCATAGCCTAATATGACGACTTAGCACACCCAAATGACGGTCTGCTTCAAAATCCCGTTACCCTTAATCCCAATGGTAATGTACGCCTAAGCTTATTATCAGAAATTAATACGTTGATAGTCAGGGTTGATAGTATACGGTAAGACTATAAGAGTTTATTTAATGGAATTTTTTATAATCACAGAAATAATACATATAAGAATTCGTTTAATAAATACAATTATTTTTTATCTTGCAATTTTCTATTTTCAAAAATTTTCAAATTGCTTAAGGCTGTTTTAGATAAAAATTTTTCATCTAAAAAATTTTCGTAATTATGAGCGATATTTGTGAAATATTACCTCCCAAAAAAGGAAATACCAAAATAATAGTATATTATTATTTGATGGTAAAGGAGTAAATGCGAGATAATATCTATTATTTGATTGTGTTATGAAAAAAAGAAAGTTTGAAAATTGTAAAGGATACGCAATTATTTTCTCGAATGATTCGCACTATATTCAAAAATCTGGTGGTCGAAACTATTCTCCTAAGTCTAGTAGCAGTGATGTTGCAAAAGCTGCGACGCATATCAAGCTTCAAGCTCAAGAAACAAGAGATCGACCTGTGCAAATTATCCAAAATAATATTGTTTAATATTCCAGGATAAGTTGTTCCTTACATGCCATCACAAGAATGCCCTTCATATGAGAACTAAATGTATTAGAAAAGCTCAGATACCACCAGAATTACAAACGCTTGCATATACTGGTGAGATAATCGGTCACATTGGTGGCAAGCTTTTCTTTCAATTCTTCCATCTTTATAACAATAATGCCATCTATCATATTCACCATCAAGTTCACAGCGCTCTGCATCACTGTCATTCGATTTATCCTCGTCCTCACCATAGTATTGGAGTATTAGTCCTACACTTCAAAATACTTTAAGTGGAGATTTATTTTTAGTAAAAGATTTAGTAAACAAGTGATCAACAAAAGATAGAATTCTTTTACTTAATACAAAGACCAATATTGAACATTTATCTTTGGCATTATTTTGGGTTATGGACTGTACTTATAAGACAGTACCAACAGTTTATAATCGACTATGTACCATTCATGCACCTACTGGTGGAGAAGGAAACACCAGAATTCTTCCACTTATATATACTTTGATGATTTCAATATATTGTTGATTTTGCAGAAGAAAATGATATTCAATTATATCCGTAACTATTATTATAGATTTTAAAAAGCAGCAATTAATGCATCATGTAGTGAATTTCCTAATCCATATAGTAATTTATCTTTTAATATTAAATTTATTCAAATTAATGTATATTTATTTATTTTAAAAATTATAAAATTACAGTTAATCTAATAATATCATCAAAGTTGAGACATTTTAATAAAATAATTTCAGTTTATAAACCAATTTTTTACTATTCTAATGAATCAAGTACAAAAATGAATTAGATATTTGTCCAATTTAGTTCTAGGCCGCGGCCATTTCCCAATCAACTTTGGCTGTCCAATTTTAGCCGTTGGCTTTGGCTGAATGGCCAAATCAGCCAACGGTCAAACAAATTGGCTTGGCCGTGACCAAATACCAACACTGCTTTATGTGTGTTGTTAAAGTATTATGATAGTAATTTCAGTCATTTTATTGAGCTTAATCGGTATTTTTTATTACATGTACTGTTTTTATAATATAACTGAAATTCTTTTAATTGAAAATATTTCATTAAAGAGCTGGAAAAAAGATTATTATGCAACAATTTGAGAACTAGAAATTTTTTACTAAAATAGTAATTTTATCAAATATTCACTTTAGCTAAAATATTTAGTATCATAAGTGCAAACTTAATAGTATATTTATAGACAACCATAAGTATAAAAGTTTACTGGCTAATTAATAAAATTTGGAATGCAAATAAATCTAAAGTTATTCGTTCAATTACAAACTGATTTTATTTATGTAAAAAATAAAATTTACATGTACTCTATAATCAGTGTTAAACATAGATATGTGTTATATGATAAAATAAAAATAAATAATATAATGATATAAATAATATAACTGCTACTAAAAATAAAATTTATTCATTTTATTCATTTGAATAATCTTCGATTGATAATCTGTATAAGGATTTGGGATTAGATTAGATAAATTCAATTATAATATTCATTAAAAAATTATAAGACTTACTTTGTAAAATCAATAATTTCTACTGTATTATTATCAATATTATCAAATTTTGGGATATTTTTTGTAAAAGGATTAAGTAACCGAGATTTATAAATAGCTTGTGGATGATTCAGAGTAGTACTTTCATCAAAAGAAGCAGAATGTAATTTTCTGTAATTTTCTGCTTCTTCAAATTGTTTTAGAATTTCAACATGCTTTTGTTCATTTTTTCCTAAATATGAGAACAAAAATAATATAATTAATTCTTCAATTTCAGCTGCTTTTGGTCTATTATTCGGATTTGAATCCAAACACTGTTTCATTAAATCAATATAACATTTTGGTGCTTCTGGCACATTAATTTCAGGCCTAACTCCACTGCAAATATTTAATACTAATAATTCATCATGTGCACAATTAGCAAAAGGTTGTTTACCAGTTGCCACAAAATACATAATCATACCAAAACTATAAATATCTGCTGCTTGTGTATAAGGTTCCCCTTTTAATACTTCAGGAGCTACATAAGGCATAACTCCATAAATATTATTTTTATTATTATTACTAACATCTCCACATAATCCCATATCTGAAATATTTATTGAATAACCATTTACCCCAACAAAAGTTGATAATATATTTCCTGCATGCAAATCATGGTGAACCATGTTTTTTTGATGAATTTCTTTAAGACCCCTAGTAATAATAGATAGCATTGCTATTTTGTAGTACCAGGCAAGGTTTTTATAATTTTTGTTCATCCAATTATATAAATTTCCGCCTTTTGCATATTCAAGAACCATAATGTATTCCTTTGTATCTGGATTTTGAGATATACCATATATTCTAAGTATTCCAATTCCATCACTAATTGAATATGATTTAACCTATTAAAATATAAAAGAAAATTATTATTAAAAATATATAACTAAATTAGATTTACAGAAAAATTCTGTACCTCATTAAGAAATTCACTTGAGATATATTGGGAATTATATAAACATTTTAATGCAACATTTTCATTCTGATTTCTTGTATATCTACGTTTTGTTATATTATATTGTAATGGGCCATCCTTCCATATTGCTAAATATACTTTAGCAAAACCACCTTCACCTATTTCTTTAATATTGATAAACTGATTGTATGGTATCCATTCAAATACTATATCATTATAAGAATTAATTTTTGAATGCATTTCCTGAATTAAATTATTAATTATTTTATAATATTCACTAGTCCAATTCATAGAACTTTTTTTTGATAAATCATTGATTTGACATGGTTTGCACCATTTAGTATAGGAATTATCTATAAATCTTTTACATTTTTCACAATAATATCTATTTTGACAAACTATAATGTAATTTTTTGTATTAGAATTTTGAGATATACCATATACTTTATATTCAACAATATTAACCTATAAAATAAAGAAGATTATTATTATATTCAAGTATTTAATTTAAAAAAGAAAAATTTTTACCTCACTTAAAAATTCATCAGTAATATTTTGCGAATTATATAATTTTAAATTGACTTTTACACTCTTTTCTCTTGTATATTTATATTCATAATAATCATAAATCAATGGACCATCATTCCATATTGCTGAATATATTGTAGCAAATTCATCTTTTCCTAACTCTTTAATATTATTAAACTGATTATATGGTATCCATTCAAATAAATTACTAAAATATCCAACTTCTAATTGCTTCTTCTGAATTAAACTATCAATTTTTTCATTTCCGCTGGTCCTATTTGTGAAATTATTTTCTAAATCATTTATTTGACATGATTTACACCGTTTAATTGTTTCATTAAATCTCTTAACACATTTATCACAATATATATTTTGAAGAACTAATATATAATCTTTTGTTTCTGTATTTTGAGATATTCCATAATACTTCCCATTAAAATTTGTTTCAATCTATAAGATATAAAAAATTATTATTATTACACTTTACTAAATATTTATAAATAGTGAAATATATGCATACCTCAATTAGAAATTCATTGGTAATACTTTGGGAGTTATGTAAATATTTTAAATTGACTTCTATATTCTGTTTTCTCATATATTCATATTTATTTGTATCATATACTAATGGACCATTCTTCAATATTGCTAAATATATTGTAGCAAATTCATCTTTTCCTAACTCTTTAATATTATTAAACTGATCATATGGTATCCATTCAACTATAGTGTCAGTATATCTACTGATATTTAATTGCTTTTCCTGAATTAAACTATCAATTATTTCATTTCCACTGGTCCAATTTGTAAAATTATTTTTTAGATTATTTATCTGACATGATTTACACCATTTCCTTCTATCTAAATATTTACTGAAACATTTATCACAATATGTATCTTGAAGAATTATAATATAATCCTTATTAGAATTTTTAGATATTCCATATAGGTGCTCATTGTCAAAATATGCCTTAACCTATTAAAACATAAAATTTTATTATAAAATAATTTATAAATTAAATTAGAGACATACATACCTTATTCAGAAATTCACTGATAATATTTTGTGAGTTATATATTTTTAAATTGACTTTTGTACTCTGTCTTCTTATATATTTATGTTTATTCCTATCATAATTTAATTGACCATCCTTCCATATTGCTGAATAAATTGTAGCAAATTCATCTTTTCCTAACTCTTTAATATCATCGAACTGATCATATGATATCCATTCAATTATCTTATCATAACATCCATTAATTTCTAATTGCATTTCCTGAATTAAATTATCGATTATTTCATTTCCGCTGGTCCAATTTATAAAATTTTTTTCTAAATCATTTATACGACATGATTTACACCATAAATCATTATTTAAAAAACATTCGCTACATTTATTGCAGTATTTACTTTGAAGGACTAAAATATAATCTTTTGTGTCTGAATTTTGCGAAATACCATATAGAACATCACATGTCTTAACCTATCAAAAAAGAAATTTATTATTATATTTATAATTTTATTATTATGCATATGCAGCCCATTAGAATCATGCTAATCTTGATGGACCATTATTTTATCAGTAAAAAGAGTGAGATAAAAATATTGGTTATGTATAAAAATAACAAACTAATTATTTTAAAATTAGACGGTTTATATAAAACTGTTAAAATTAGGCATGATCTTGGGTGGCATGCATAATAATACAGCTATTGAATGGGAGGTAACATATTAGTAACCCCAATGGAGCGACCAACATTTTTACCCTATCCAATAACTATATTTAGAGTATTTTAATTAAATAGAATAATTCATACCTCATTTAGAAATTCATCAATAATATTTTGAAAGTTGTGTAACCATTTTAAATTGACTCTTATATCCGGGTTTCTTGAATATTCCTGTTTATTTTTGTCATATTCTAAAAAACCATCCTTCCATATTGCCGAATAAATTGTAGAACATTCATCTTTATCTAACTCTTTAATATCATTAAATTGATCATATGGTATCCATTCAATTATATCATCATAATAGCAAAAAATTTTTAATTGCATTTCCTGAATTAAATTATCAATTTTTTCATTTCCACTGGTCCAGTTTGTAAAATTATTTTTTAGATCATTTATTTGACATAATTTGCACCATCCGGAAGGTACATATTTTCCACATCTTTTACATTCATAATTTGACATTATACTATTTAAAAAAGTTTCCAACGTTTACAATTGATTTTGAAAGTTGCGTTTCATACATTGTGCAACAAATAAATATTGCTGTGCATTAATCTTCATTGGGCGTAAAGATGTTCATACGTTGTGCAACAATTAAATATTGTTGTGCAATCAATCATCATTGGCGTGACACTGGTGTGATGATTAACTTCATTTATGAACTGTATTAAAATGCCTGATATACAAGCTTATTATAAGTTAAATAAAATAAACATTTACAAAATTACTTGATATTATATACAACTTTTAAAATTGATATATTGGTACAAAAGGTTTTTAAAGTTGGTTAATTTAATTTCTCTTATTTTTAATTAATTTTTACATGAATAAATATTCATTTGTATTTTATCAAAAAATTTAAATAAAATTATAATTAATGTTTCTTTATGATTATAAAATTACATAAAATTTCATACTATAACGCCATTTTTTTTATATTAAGTGTAACCGAGCGAAAAATTGTTTGTTCAACATAGAAGTATTACACAATTTAATTGGAAATCTAAACGTGATCAGGGCTATAGTTACACACGTGATTAAGAATATCATAGCAATTTTTTTTTACTAAATATCTGGAAAAATATGCAAATTATGATAGTTTTTCACAACACACAATAGCAGCTTTGATTTCCTGCAAGATCGAAGATTACTGGATGATCATGGATGGTCCTTCAACTGTTTCTGCAATTTTGGATTCTCGAAGCAAATTAACTTTATAGAGTTCAAAGGTAGATTGAATTTGTGCATGAGCACTTGATTTTGAATCATCTGAAAAGGACAGGCCCTTTCACCTATGAATTCAGCTCCATCTACTCCTATTATTACTAAAAGGAATCGACAATATTTTACATTACTCCGGCAAAATGCAGCACTCACAGACGAAAATGAAATTTCACCTTTAGAGCTAGGTATTAGATTAAAAATTTAAAAAAATTTTTTTCTGGGGGACCGAGTCCCCTTAACCTTTTTTTTTTTTATCATTTTATTTTATTTTTTATTTTTTGTTTTATATTATTTTATAGAAATGGAAACTGATACAGAGCTGAGTGAACAGCCAATTGATGAAGAAACTGAGCCTCTTTTATGGTGGCAAGCCCATTCAAATGGGTTTCCAATTTTGAGTAAGATTGCTCAAGACTATCTAACGATACAAGCAACAAGTGTCGCTTCAGAACAAGCATTTTTAATTGCTGGAAATACAATTACAAAGACTCATTACCAGAGACAGCGAGGGCAAGTTTATGTGTTAAAAACTGGATAGATAAGGGTTTAATAAAATTTCCTTAAATAGCCATAAATAATTAACAAATAAAAACAATATTACATGTATATCGCTTGCATATTTTGAAATAATGTTTCGATTGTAAAGTGACATAATCGTTATTGATTGAAATTAAATATTATAAGTTTTATGATAAAATAAATTAAATAGTTCACGAAAATTTTTCATTATAAGAAAAGTTAGTATTATAATTTTTACAATATTAGATATTTAAATGATAGTTTCGTTAAAAATGAGTCCAATTTATCGTTGATTTCATATTCACTATAAAGATTTAAATCAGCCATCTTAATTCAATTACGAAACAAACTTTAAATCTATATACCAATTTTTTATTTCTTAAGGTTAACTACATGCCCCTCATTAAATAATTCAATATTCTTCTTACAACAACAACAACCGATTCAAATATATATATAAAATATTATTTATATATAATTTATTTAAAAACAAGATGGAATAGCCACTATTTTTGCGTACAATAACCTACTCAATAACCTTCCTTGTGGCATTTTTTGTATAAATTTAAAATAGGTTATGAAATTCCGCAGTAACACGTGTTTTGTCTGTATATTATATTCGCTGAGCCACAAAACCAGTGTTGCCAACATTACTGAAAACGGCAATAATAAATTAGGAACTGAAACCTGAAAATCGGTATCTGCATTTTGCACTAAGTCCAATTGAATTGGACTAGGAGTGGACTAGTCCAATTAGTCCACTCCAATAGTCCAAAATTTTTTCAATTGGACATTGTCCAATTTTATATTTTGATTAATATTTCAATATTTCACCGTTAATCCGATTAAATCAATTTAATCGGTCGCTATCAAAAAGTTTATCATAAATCATTAACAAAATATTCAATTTTATTAATTTTTAGTTATCGTTTCATAACGTTAAAATAATTTTATCAAAATAAATAATACAAGCATACGTTACTTCTTAAATACAAGATAATCCTATTTATGAAAAAATTTATATCTTGGAATAAAAAAAAATTTCTACTATATACTTACAACAAATCTGTCAGGAAATAGACTAAAGGAAATAACAATATAATAAAATATATTGTGTAACTTGGGCAACAACAATTAAATTTTCAATGCCTATTATAATTATTAATAAAAATATGATGTTATTTCTAAATTTTAAAAAAATGTTAATATTATTATTCATACTAATAACGCAGTCAGTTTTATTCACTTGCACCTGAAATTGCTCATTTATATACGATCATTTTGAGGTAATGCTAAATTTATTTCGAAAAAGATCATAAATAATTAAATATGCACATTAAAGTTTACCAGATATTTTTTTAAAAAAGTTCCTATAAAATGTTTTACCGTTCTCCATATTTACGACGAGTTTTGGCTTCCAATAAAAAGAATGATAATAATGTTGATCAATATTAAGTTACCAATATTTCAGCAGAAATATTTCGGAGCAAGTTATAAAGAAATAATTTAATAATCGGTTAATTTTAATAATTTAGATACATTTATGGTAGTGTGATTCTTTTATTGAACGACCAAGATACTTCTGACACCCTTAAGGTTTTGGCCGCTGCAAATGAACTTTGTTTTTAAGAGTTAATTAATTATATATAAAGGTATTTAATTAAAAATAAATCTGAAGGGATTAACAAAATTTCGAAATTACTCCCAAAGAAGTTCTCAATCCGATAATTTATGGGAAATTCAAAACTTTGTACAGACTTAATGGCTAAATTTCACGAAACAATATTCACTTCCTGATAAATCTTTGGTTAAATTCATTAAAAGAGATGATTTACAAATGAAAGAAGTTGAAGCATGGGAACAATGGAACAATTGGAACATGTATTAAAATGGGATTTTGCGCAAAATATAATTCTTATTCCAGATTACTTAAACAGATGATAATTTCAAAATGATGGAATAAACTTACAAAAAGTTGATCCGTATAAAAAAACTTATAAAGTCTCAACTTTATAAAGATTTATTAAATTCTTATGAGTCCTGACAGTATATTGTTTCAAGATTGATTGATAAAGTGGATATTAATTTTAGATTTTCACATTTAAGTGATTTATGTTTATTTTATAAACCTAATTATTATTAAGAGAAAGTAGAGATGGATTCACTGTCGAAAAATTTCATGAATCATGTGATAATAAACCGATTAATACTACATTTACTAAAGTAAAAGAAACGGAAGAAATTCTTGGCCGATATAATCCTTTTACGTGTTTATCTTCTGAAGTTTGGGTAGAATTAAAGATAGTTTTATTTTCTCTTTTAAAAAGTAGTTTTTAAAGACTTAATTTTTAATAATGTAAAAGATATGGATCGTGCAATAGCAAATCACTTTATCACTCAAGTAACGAGCCGATGAGCCGTGTTTTATCCCTGATCTTTCAATATGTTCATTTGATGAAAATGAAGATTTTATTATATCCTTTTGTATAAATACTTCTTATGAAAAAAAGAAGGAATTCTCTCTAGATGAGCGTGAAGTATTTCAAATAATTAGATTTTAGAATATGATTTATACAGTATTTATACAATGAACTTTAACGTATCAACAGACCAAACTTACAAGCGGCAATGAACTTGTCAAAAGCTTACTAAAGTTTATTATAGTGTATAATAGTTTATTAAATTAAATAAGCCAATGATTTATTTAAGTTATTTTATTAAATTTATAGAGTTAATAGACATTCTTAAAAATTATCTTCAATAGTTTAAAAGTTTTTAATTAAAATAATTCTGAAAAATATTTTGATTTCAATCTAACATTTAATAATACTGTAATATATTCAGTTAGGATTGATGTATAAGTCATTACACGTATGAACCATGAAAAAATATTTACCCAACTATCTTAAAAAGTGGCATTATTTTCCGAATCAATGTTACATTGTTGATTTATTTTTTCTAATCAAGGATCCACAAAATTATTATCTTGCAGAATATCCGTCGTTATCGTCGTTATGAGGAGATCGGCAATTATGATAATTAAAAATTCAATCCAATCGAAATTATCGTTAAACAAAGAAAATAAAAAAATGCAGTGTTACAATGATCATAAATAAGGGCGTTCTTGCATGCATAATAAGAGATTGGGATGGGGACCTTGTTAATCCTTCCATATGAGTAACCACCGGAAATCGGAATTACTATCGTGAGATATTATTTCTTTATCAAGTTAATCCGAATCATATAAAAGGTTTTCCCGCATTAAACTTTTTTTTTAAAAAAAATGATAGTTAATCCTAATATGGATCATTTTCAACATAAAGTTTAAATTAAAAATTCATTCTCACATGATAAACATTTAAAGAAATAATCAGAGTGAAAATGTTAACATTTTAAGGCTGTGATTTATTTATTTTTGCTGTTTCTTTTGAGCACTACATACTTTTTTCTTTAAAATAAATCATTTAAAATTTAAAATTATAAAACCTGTCGGTCTTCGATTATCTTAAACAAATAAATATTACTGCGCCACGTAATATTTCGTTCGATTTTTTTTTTCTTCATAATATTTCTGAAAAAAAAAATTAGGTCTTTTTTTTCATCGAAAAATGGTCCTAGAAACTGGAGCAGTTGCATGGATTTCATCATTTTTTTCAGCTGCTGCATGTAACCTTGGTTTTAGGTCATATCATTGCAGCAATTCTATAGCGACAAGAATTGTTTATGCAGTACGTAAAATAACATGCTTTTATTATTAATATTATTAAGGATATCGATTTAACATAATATCATAAAATTTAGATAATCCTTTTATTGAATTCAATCGTAAGTAATATTTCGTCATGTATATGTACATACATTACTTCTATTAACGTTATTAATTTTACAAAATGATAGCTTGCATGGGTAATGATGTCTGATTGGATTGTTAAAAAACTTGAAAAAAAAACAAATAATAATTTACACTTAAATTGTCCGGAAGGAAGTTGTTTTGGAGTTTTGACGGTAAAATCACTTGATCAAAAAAATTTTTTTTCAAATGCAAAATTTTAATTTTAAATATCGCTCATGTGATGTATTGATTTAGGTTCATCGAGTTTGTTTTGCGCTTTCATTATTACATTTTATCTTGGGAATTTTAATTATTGGAGTTAAAGATATTCGTAATCCTAGGTCAACAATTCAAAATGGGTAAGGGTTAGTTAAAAATCATATTTGTTTCTTAACAAATATATTACTTACGGTCAATTTATCATCCTTTATGTAGATGGTGGGGACCTAAAATGTTATTATGGATAGGCTTTATAATCGGATCATTCTTTATTCCAAATGAATTTTTCATGGCCTGGGGAAATTATATTGCGTTAGTCGGAGCTGCATTATTTATTCTTGTCGGTTTAATTCTCTTGGTAGATTTTGCACATACATGGAGTGAAAAATGTATGGACAAAGATGACCAATCCAATAACAATAAATGGAAAGTAATTCTTGTTGGGTCAACACTTTTGATGTTCGCTGGTGCGATTACGATGACATCAATAGTATACGTATTTTTTGCCAAATCGGGATGTTCACTTAATCAATTTTTTGTAACATTGAATTCGATATTATGTGTCATTGGAACGTTATTATGCATACATCCAAAAATTCAAGAAGGAAATCCTCGTTCAGGGTTGCCACAAGCATCGATGGTAGTAATTTATTGTGCTTATTTAATATTAAGTGCAGTGGCAAATGAACCAGCACATGATATGTGTAATCCATTAAAATCTTCACATAAAACACGTAAAACATCAATTATTATTGGAGCTTTATTCACCTTTATCGCCATTGCTTATTCAACTTCAAGAGCTGCGAGTCAAGGAAGATTGTTATTAACAAATAGTTCTTCTTCCACTACGGGTTATAAATATCGCCGCGTCAACAATGATGATGTTCCCGATATGATTCCTTTGATGAGTAATGAGTCCAAAGCTGAACCATCACTACCGATATCAAAAAATTATTCTCAAATAACCATGGATTCCGTTCAAAAAGGGTATAAATTAACCGATTAGTTTTTTGTTAGCGTGATTTTTTTTTTTGATATATTAAAATTATTTTATTATTTTATTAGAATTCTTCCCCCATCAGCCTTGGACGAAGAAGCGGATTATCCAATAGATGATGAAAACTATGATGTTAACTATAATTATACATTTTTCCATTTTATATTTGCAATTGCCGCTATGTATGTTGCTATGTTATTAACAGACTGGTAAGTTAAAAAAGGTATTATTAATATAATTTAAATAATGTCAAGAAATTTATGTAATAACCATTATTATTATTTTTTTAGGAACACTATTACAATGACAGGCAAAGAGAAATTAGTTGTTATTGGCCAAAGTAATACAATTGTTTGGGTTAAAGTTATCTCAGGATGGGTTTGCTTTTTATTATACTATTGGTCTTTGGTCGCACCTGCTTTATTTCCTGAAAGATTTGCCGTAAGTGTATCATGATTTTATTTTGCGTTATACGGTTACGTTAGATTAAAAATATTTATTTGTTTTTTTTATTTTAGGATTATTATTTATAAATTACATTTCCGTAATCGGCTGTATTTATGTTATTTGATAAAATTATTTTATCTTAATGAAACGATAACATTTAAATTTAAAAAAATTAGAATTTTTTTTTTGTATTGCGTAAGTATTATAGATATCGATTATTTAAAAATTTATAACTTGCTGTATTATTATATTTTTTTAAAAAAAATTGAAGCCATTAGAATTTGTTATTTGTCTTTCATTTTTTTTTTTTATTAGTCTATTGGGAACAAAAAAATAAAATAAAATTAATAATACGAAAATAAATAAATAAAATAAGACAGATTAAATTATTATATTCAACTAGATGATATCTGATATGATAAATTAATTATGCTTGTGGTGATGACGATAAAGATATTGAATAATTCAAATTACCCATTTTAACGAAACTATCAATTAAATTCTCGCTTTTAATATATAGAGGATTTTAAGTGTATTGCAATGGGTTCAAATGTAAGAAATGTTTACGATATAATTCTTAAGTTTTAGCTGCTACAAATGATGTAAACACCATCATAATTTAATCATAAAGCTAGTCATTATGGATCCAAGATATTACGAGTGATATACGTTAATAAACAAATATGATCTTTTTTAATTAAATTGGCTTTATCGCATAAATAAATATAAAGTAAATTTATCCTAGTAAATGTAACCAAACAAATAAATGAAAATCCCATGTCTTTATAATCTAATAAAATAATACATTAAAATACTGTAGTAAGATAGAAACGTTTACGATCGCAACAAATAATCATTTGTGTAACTATAGACTCACGTTATACGTAAAATTGTCCAGTAATAATTATGTAATCAAGTATTATTAATTTGTAATATTTTAATTAGCCACAAATCTTATTACATAATTATTACAAATTAATTTAAACATCTTTAATGTTGGTATTAATCTACACAGCGTAATGAATGCAGCTTGTAAATCTTTGATTGAAAATAGTTCAAATAGTTCATTAGGGACAATATTTCTTCTAGTGGATATCCAAAGAAATAAAAAATATTTTATTTTCAATAAACTTTGAATATTTTTCAAAATAGTAAAAAATGTCAAATTATGATGAATGTAAAAGATGTGGAAAATATGTACCTTCTGGATGGTGTAAATTATGTCAAATAAATGATCTAAGAAATAATTTTACAAACTGGACCAGTGAAAATGAAAAAATTAATAATTTAATTCGGGAAATGCAATTAAAAATTTTTTATTATTATGATATAATAGTTGAATGGATACCATATGATCAATTTAATGATATTAAAGGAATATAAAAAGATAAATATTCTATAATATATTCAGCAATATGGAAGAATGGTTTATTAAAATATGATAGAAATAAACATGAATATTTAAGAAATCATGATATAAAAATTAATTTAAAATCTTTACACAACTCACAATATATTACTAATGAATTTTTAAATGAGGTACGCATTTCTTTTAAATACTTTAACATGATAAGAAATAACTTTTTTTTTTAATAGATTAATACGTATTTTAATGGTGATTACCTATTTGGTATATCTCAAAATTTAGATACAAAAGATTATAATTTGGTTCTTCAAAATTTATATTGTAATAAATGTAACAAACGTTTTACAGATAAATATATGTGGTGTAAATCATGTCAAATAAATGATTTAGAAAATAATTTTACAAATTGGACCTGTGGAAATGAAAAGATTGATAATTTAATTCGAGAAATGCAATTAGAAATTTATGATTATAATGACATTATAGTTGAATGGATATCATATGATCAGTTTTATGATATTAAAGAGTTAGGGAAAGATGAACTTACCACATTATATTCAGCAATATGGAAGTATGGTTCATTGGATTATGATGAAAATAAATATGAATATATAAGAAATCTGAACATAAAAGTCAATTTAAAACGTTTTCATAACTCTCAAAATATTACTAATGAACTTCTAATTGAGGTAATAAATTTCTCTATTTAATTTATATACTTAAAGTACGATAAGGTTAATAATTATTTTTTTATTTTAACTGATTAAGACGTATTTTAACTCAAAATCTAGAAACAAAAGATTATATTTTAGTTCTTCAGAATATATATTGTAATAAATGTGGTAAACATTTTACTGATAAAAACAATAAATGGTGTAAATTATGTCAAATTAATGATTTAGAAAAGAATTTTACAAATTGGACCAGTGGTAATGAAAGAATTGATAATTTAATTCGAGAAATGCAATTAAGAACTAATTATTATAATGATATAATAGTCGAATGGATACCATATGATCAATTCAATGATATTAAAGAGTTAGAAAAAGATGAATTTACTACAATATATTCAGCAATATGGAAAGAGGGTCCATTAAATTATGATATTGTGGAATATGATTATATAAGAAAACAGAATAAAAAGGTCAATTAAAATGTTTACACAACTCACAAAATATTAATAATGAATTTCTAATTGAGGTATGGTATATCTTTGTAAATTTGATTTAAATACTTTAATGCATTAATAACATTTTTTTTTTTTGATTTTAATAGTTCAATAGATATTCAACAAGGTTTTATAGTTACAATAAATTTAAAATATATGGAATATCCCAGAACCCTAATACAAAAGACTATATTTTAGTTCTTCAAAATGTATATTGTGACAAATGTGATAAATGCTTTACAGATAAATATGGTATATGGTGCAAATCGTGTCAAATAAATGATATAGAAAAAAATATCACAAATTGGACTAGTGGAAATGAAAAGATCGATAATCTAATTCAAGAAATGAGGTTAAAAATAAACAATCCATATGATATAGTATTTGAATGGATTCCATATGATCAGTTTTATGACATTAAAGAGTTAGGAAAGGATGAATTTGCTACAATATATTCAGCAATATGGAAGGATGATCCATTATATTATAATATCAATAAATACAAATTCCATACGAAAAAACAGAATATCAAAGTCAATTTAAAATGTTTATATAATTCACAAAATATTACTAATGAATTTTTAAATGAGGTATGAATTATTTCATAAATTTAATTCAAATACTTTTAATATTATAATAACTGAATTTTAATTATTTTATTAGGTTAGAACATATTCAATTAGTAATTATAAAGATAATAACCCTAAAATATATGGAATATCTCAGAATACTGATGCAAAAAATTATGTTATAGTTCTACAAGATGTTTATTGTGATAAATGTAATAAATATTTTACAGATCTATATTATAAATGGTGTAAATCATGTCAAATCAATAATTTAAAGGAAAAATTTACAAAGTGGACCAGTGGAAATGAAAAAGTTGATAATTTAATTAAAGAAATGCAATTAAAAATAAATAAATCATGTGATATAGTATTTGAATGGATACCATACAATCAGTTTTATAATATTAAAGAAATAGGTAAAGGTGGTTTTGCTATAGTATACTCAGCATTATGGAAGGATGGTCCATTACTTTATAATTATGATGATTATGAATATACAAGAAGCCAGAATAAAATAGTTGCTTTAAAAGCTTTATATGATTCCCAAAATATTTCAAGTCAATTTCTGAATGAGGTATGAAATTTTTTCTATAAATTTAATTCATATATATATTATTAATGTAATAATTTCGTCCATATTTTAATAGATTAAAGTGTATTCAATTGAAAATCACAAAGATTATTTTAGTAATAAAATACTTAAAATATATGGAATATCTCAAAATCCAGATACAAAGGAATATATTATGGTTCTTGATTATGCAAAAGGCGGAAATTTTAATTATTGGATGATTAAAAATTATAATGATTTTAGTTGGTCAAGAAAATTAATTATATTATTTAATATTATTAGAGGTCTTGAAAAAATTCATCAAAAACTTTTGGTTCATCGTGATTTTCATACAGGAAATATACTATTAAATGATATTAATGTTAATGATTATATGAATGACAGTATCATACATATTTCAGATATGGGATTATGTGTATGTGGTGAAGTTAAGAATATAGATCAAAATAATAATATTTATGGAGTTATACCTTATGTAGCTCCTGAAGTGTTAAAAAGAGAACCTTATACTCAAGCATCAGATATTTATAGTTTTGGTATGATTATGTATTTTGTGGCAACTGGAAAGCAACCCTTTGACGATTGTGCACATGATGAGTTATTAGTATTAAACATCTGTAGTGGAATTAGACCTGAAATTAATGAACCAGAAGCACCAAAATGCTATATTGATTTGATGAAAAAGTGTTGGGATTCAAATCCAGATAATAGACCAAAAGCAACTGAAATTTTAAAATTTATTCGTTTATTCATTGACTCATATAAATATGATAGCTCAAATTTACATCATGAAACTTCAAAGCAATTCAAAGAAGCAGAAGAATATAGAATATTACATCCTTCTTCTTTTGATGAAAGGATCATTCATCCACAAGCTATTTATAAATCTCGATTACTTAATCCTTTTACAAAAATTCTTCCAAAATATGATAATATTGACAATAATACAATAGAAGTTATTGATTTTACAAAGTCATGAATTTTTATATTTGATTTTATTATTATCTTTAATCTGAATCTTAATTCTTTATGCAGATTATCAATCAACGATACCAACGAGTAAAAGAATTAGATTTTATTTTTAGTATGTCAAGTCTTTAATTTGAAAATAAACTATAGCGTTATATTATTCATTCTTGTTTTATCATAAATAATTCCTTTATTATAAAATAATTAAGAAAATAAAAATAAATAAATGAAAATATCATCAAATATAATATTCTATGCGATAAACCGCCGTGATAAATAATTCATGTGATCCATAATGTATAAAGTGCGTCATTTACTATAAACGGAGTCACCGGGTCTAAAATTCTAGTTCTTCGCTCCCGTTCCGGATAATCATAATTTTGTAACATAATATAAACGTGGTAGTATACACCCTAGAAGCAATACTATTTTAAATATGAAAATAAGAAATTATTATAAGTGCTAAATTAACTGTAATCCCTATATAAAATGAAAAAAAATTGTAAATAAAATTTATTTGAAAAAATCCGATGAAAATTGTTGAAATTTCCACTACTCTGTATCCAGGATAACGGAATATTTTAATTTCTATAGTTTTATGGATGATTAGAACTAGTTTTAATACGTTTTCCTACTTTAATATTTTTAAATTTGATTAAAATAAATGTTAACGTAAATATTAAACAAAAAGAAAATAACATCGGAACCAGATAAATATTTACCACTATTGTCATAAGTATTGATGTTTAAAAATACTTCATTTCTTCTCTTTTTTGAAGAGGTTGAAAAATTTTGACCTATAGAACTTAAATTCTGTGTTGATAAACTAAATAAAAATTTTTAAAGTAATTAATTGTCTTTTAAAAACATTTTTTTTTTTTATTATTATATTAAATACCTTTTAGCGTCTATATCAAGCTCTAATTCTGCCGAGATATAATTAAAATCTGAGGTGGTTGAATAATTTTGAGTCGTAGAATTTTAATTTTGTGATGATAAACTAAGTAAAAAATTAATAAATTCAAATAAATTAGTTGTCTTAAAAATCATTAATTTTATTGTTATTTAGATACCTTCTAGTATTTATATCGAGTTCTAATTCTGTCGAGATATAATTAGAATCTAAAGAATATAACATATAGCATAAATCATATGATATTTATAAATCACAATTTAACTCTTTTTTTAGTAGTACCTTGTTTATTACCAAATGAAATTGTTGAAGATGAATTGATGGATGAACATTTAGAAATTAAAGCACTTAATGGCCTACTTGTATAAATGGCTTCTGAATGACGTTTTTCAGCAAATTCAGGACCAATCTTCTTTGATTTTATTAGTTCATTTCTTTTCACTTCAGCTTGATCAAATTCTAATTCATTTTTGATTCTAAATGCCCAACGACTAACAATTAAACGAATGTCTTCTATAGAAGGTCTTTTTTTGGGATCAGGATCCCAACAACTTTTCATTAAATTGGCATAGCATTCTGGTGTATCTTCTGTAATTTTAGGGTGTTCTCCATCAAGAATTTTATAAATAAGAATATGATCATGTTTAACGTTATCAAAAGGTTTACAACCTGTTGTTAATTCCCACATAATCATACCAAAACTATAAATATCAGCTTCCTTAGTAAATTCAGATCCTTTAAAGATTTCTGGTGCAATATAAGGTATTACTCCGTATATTTCATTATTTGGTGATTTATCATTTATAGCTTGTGATAATCCTAGATCTCCAATTTTCCATTGATAAGTTGTATGCCATTGGTCAAGCAATATGTTTCCACTATGGAAGTCTCGATGAACGATTTTTTTATGTACACTTTCAAGTCTAAAATAAAAAATCAATAACCTAAATTTAAAGAATATAATTAATGAATATAAAATATAAATACCCTATTGAAATTTGCCACAAAATATATGGTTTATGATTATTCCATGAAAGATTTGTAAAATCCCTTTGTAAATACTTGTGTAAATCTCCTCCTGACGCATATTTCATGACTATTATATAATCCTTTAATTTAGGATCTTTTGTAATGCCATAAGTTTCAATATTACAATTATCAGAATATTTAAAGTAATGACAATGTCTTATTGATTCTAACTGTAAAAATTTAAAGATTAAATTAAGCTAAAGATTAAATTTTTCTAATAAGAAATGATTAAAAAGATACTTAAAATGCTTACCTCATTTAAAAAATATTTGCCATTGTTTTTGGAATTTTCAAACCTCTTTAAAATGACAAGTCGACAACTTAACCAAGTTGCTATATATATAATACCGTATCCCCCTTTTGTTATTTCTTTTACGTCTGTAAATTGAGAATACGGTATCCAAATTGGCCCTATTCTATACCGGTTTTTTATGATAGAGTATATCGTGATATATTGACCAAAATATTTTTCAGTCTTTTTTAAAGTTTTTGCAAACTTAGCAGCTATCTCTAATTTAGTTAAATTATAATATATAATATTATTAAAAATGAAATCATCGAAATCTATATCAATATTTATAGACGATATTCTTTTGCATTTTTTACATTGAGATTGACATACAGGTCCAAAAATAATGTTTGTTGTTAAACAATATCTGCATCCAATATAAAATATGTAGCAACTTATACAGTACTTTTGACAATCTGATGTAAATGTTAACATTGAATTACATATGTAACAATCATGATTATTATTCCACCATGGTAAGTAAACAATTAAAATTTCCTTTTCAACCAAAGTTGATTCTATACATTTGGAAGAAATTAGATAACAATCTGAGCATAATTTAAATTGTTTTATAATATACTTATCTGTTCCTTGATATAATGATTTTCCACATAATTTACAATCCTTTTCACTTTCAATTACTTTGTTGTATTTAGTGAGAATGTTGTTATCAAAACCAAAATAATCAATAACATAACTATCCATTTGTTTAAACAGTAAAATTCTCAGGCAATTTCCGCAGCATTCTTGAATACTTTGTGGTACCTTTGTCCTACTTATTTCATGTTCACTACATTCCAAGTCCATTGTATAAACATATACGTCCAAGTATATATTATTATCAGTTACATGACTCATGTCATGAATATAACGTGATAGACATTTTTTGCAATATTTTTGTAAAGAACAAAGAAGCGCCTTAATATATTCTTCTCCACAATAAACACAATTTTCATCAAGAATATTAAAAGAAATAAATTTAATCGGTGTAGGACTAGATTCTAATCTTGGCGTTGGATTAAATGAATTTTCATTATTCGTATTTACAAGTTCCATTTTATTATGATAATTATTATATGTTATGGAAATTTGACTGTACCGTATTTATATTTGAATTATACATTATTTGGAGTTTTTAAAAAGAACTTTCTTTGATGATACGGAAAGTATTTCTAGATTTTCACATGGAATTTTAAGAATTTACCATGTATTCATGGAAAATCACTATTAAATTTAGTATTTATCGACATAACGATAATGCGGGTAATGGATTAAGTGATTAACTTTATTATTTATACTTACTTAGTCAAGATGAATGTATCTTTTTAAGTATTGGACTATGGCGTAATTATTTCACAGAAGAAAATGATGGAAATAAAAAATGGAACACAAATTAACGAGAAAGGAAACAAAAAAAAAGTGAACCCATTATTAAATGAGAAATGGTCAATAAAAATTTTTTTTCCTACAAAATTTGTACGACAAATTTAATTGGTGTAACTCCTTTTATAGTAAATTTTCATTCTAAGTTTCCCTATATTAAATACTAAATATGGTAAATTTATAAAATCTCACAAGTTATTATTGAATCAATAAAATACGCCAAATTGATAAATCTACTTTCAAACTAACCCAAATAACAAAAAGTAAAAAGTTTTGCCATATATCCTTTTATGATTTTAAATTTTTTTTTTTTCGCCACTTGTTTTTTTATTTGTTAGTACTACTCAAAAAATTTATTCGTATATGCGATTATCACTCTTGAACGAAGTTATTCATCCCATATATTTAATACAATCATAAGACCTCGGTTTGCTTCCTAAATAACATGCAAAAATAAAATATTTGTGTTCTTTTTATTAAGGGCTCTAGCGAACAGTGGTTTCACTTGATCATTTTGCATGAATGTGTTAATAGTTCAATAATGATAAAATTATTGTTTATAAAACAAAAAAATAATAATAAAAATTATAATAACGATCTTCCAATCTAGATATAAAATATATCATATAATTATTGTTTTTACGTAAAGCCAGGAACTAATATTATTCAATTTCATTAAAACGCAATTGCAAAATTTTCTTTAACATCGTTAGCTAACAGTGACATATATCATCTCTTTATTTACTACATTTGCTCTTCATCTATTAATTATTGATGTGTTGTTGAAGGAGAATGTATTGCCACTTAATAAAGTTTGAAGGATACTGCACGTTAAATGCAAATTTTAAACAAGGGTAGAACCCAAAAAAACTTGCAAAAAAAAATTAATCGAAGAATTAGTAAAAAGAATTTTCGCGTCACCCACATTTACCAAATTGCCAAATAATTTTTTGGTAATCAGGGCATAGATCAGTAAAAATTGCAAATCTTTCTTTATTTTGCGAAGAAATTTATCTCTGTAAATTACTACACCATTCAATCCATCCACTTCGTTGTACTGTACTGTACCTAATGAATTGATTTATTACAAAATGGCGCTCAATTAAGATTAGATCATAAATTACTATTAACAACAATATCTGCACCATATTCAAGTTGTTTAATAAGATATCCACTTAAATTAGACATCAAAAAATATAAATAAAGTAAAAAAAGATTATAATCTTTTACTTGCTAGTTGCTAGCACCATCAACAATAACTGATACATGTGAAATTTTTAAATTAAAATTTGGACTTTCCATAAATTCAAGTATAGCTTTCGTTTTATCACCAATTAATCAGTGAACTCTTCTGAATTATGTTCATTTTAATAAATTAATTTGCAACAAAAAAAAAAATCTTAATGTACAGTAAGTTCCGTCGTATAAATAACTTGCTCAAATATTTATTAATAATAAAATGGGATTTTTTTTTTAAATAATCCAAAAAAAATGTTATATTACGCTAGATTATAAATAGCAAGTATAAAAATATCATTTATAATAACCCATCTGATTACATATACCCAAGAGTGAGAATAAAAATGTGGGAATTATTTTTATTTATTTTGTTTATAATAATGAAGGATAGAGTTAATGGTACATTTATTTCATTATTTTATTTTATATTCTTTACGTATACTAGATAGTATTTCTATCATATTATTGTCAAGCAAAGCAAAAAACGATCTCTGGAGTCGAAATTATAAAATTTTGTCTATCTCCTGCAAAACGTCCTCCGATAAAAATCACTAAAATCATTACAGTTTCCCTTTTTGAATAATCTTTCACATCATGTTACTTCCTTTTATCCCTGAAATGCATCGGTTGAATGCTGCATATTGCGGCCCTTCAGTTGTGACAGTATCGTTTTAGAAATATAAATACGTGTTATGATAAAAAAAAATTAAAAAAATTAAATAAAGTTCCCATTAGTGTATTATAAACATTATCATTTAAAAAAATATATATATATCAAATTTAAATTTATTATGCTATTGCTGTTAACGATAAATCGCTAATTTTTTTTAACTTTTTACTTAAAAAAAGTCTATCGCGAAATTATAGTTAAAAGATAAATACTGTAAAATATTACCAAAAAATAAAAAAAAAAAAATTTAAATTTAATCTTTTCTTGTTTCGTACGAAAAATATATTTTGAAGATTCTTTCACATTAAATTGAATAAATTTTTAACCAAGGTTTAAAATACTGTACATGTAGTCATATGGATAGAGCCAAAGAGTCAAAAATCTATTTTAGTTACTTTTTAATATTTCAAATATTACTAAACCTATTAACTAAATCTTATGAACTGTTTACATTTATTATTAAGATTAGTTTATTAACTTCAATTATACGCGATTTCACTACATAATTCAACTTTTTAACATTCGAAATATAAAACAAAGAATACATACGAAATATTTATTTTCTCATAATAATGGAAAAAAATATAAATAATTCATCCTCACAATAATAGCAATAATAAAAAAAAATAATTACGAAGAATTGCATTTTCAATAAATTTTTTTGAATAAAAAATATTACATAATAATGGTTTCTAGAATATCCGAGATTATATTCAACTTGACCAACGGAATATTTTTTAATTATTCCCTTTACTTTATATTTTTCGAATAACTCTCCTAATTGTACCTCTTCTTCCAAGCTAACAGTAAAGATATTGATACATATTTTTAATAATATAGGATTCCTATCTTTCCAATTATCAAAAAATAATTATAATGTTCTAATTTGATTCTACCATAAGAAGAAAATTTAAATTTAAATAAATTAATTGATGATGATTGAATTAATATTTCAAATAATTTATCCCAATTAAATTCATTATGAGGTTCACATATATTAATAATTAATCCATTTAAATATTGATAATTAACTAATAAATTTTCAAATTCTGAGATTAGTGAATTAGAATAACTATTCAATGATAATTTAAAATATCTGAGATTTGGACAATTTTTACAAATTGATTGGATAAGTCTTTTACTATTAATACCACTAATAAGTACACTAAAATGTCAAATGGAACTTCACCAACTTTTAGAATTTTTAAATGAGGTAATGACAATTTCTCTAATAAATAATTTTCATCATTTGAGTTCTCAAAATAAAGCGTAGCAAATTCTAAACCTAATAAATTTACAAAGTACGAAAGAAATCTTATAGTAGGTTTCCAACCAATTTTCAAATATTTTACAGTAACTGTATGTTTAATCAATGATTCTTCAAGAGATTTGTTAAATAATGCATTTTTTGAATAATTGAGTAAATGGAAGCCATTTAAGTTTTTCAATTAATTTAATGATTCCATAATAATTATCATTACTAGAATTAATGTAAAAAAATTTTAATTTTTTGATTGATTTGCATATTCTGGCCAATCCTTCTAAAATATTTTGATCAATATCAACGAAACAACTAATGGATTCAAGATTTGAAAAGCAGTGCTCAACTCCTTGAATAAGATGTAATTGATAATCAAAATTATGTGAAATTGAAAGATGATTTAATTTTGTATTTTTATTAAAAATTGTCTTTAACAATTCGTTTCTTACAATAGTTATTTTGGATTCCTCAATAATTCTTCGAGAGATCAAGTTTTCTATAAAAAATAAGTCAAAATGTTTCCAGTAACTAATATAATTAAATGAAGGATGTTGATATGTTTCTGTAATAAGGCTATTATTAACTCCATGGTTCTTCAAAATATTTCTTGATTCTTCTGATAAATGTAAAAGTATTACGTTAAATAGTATATTCTTTGCTTCTACAGATAAAGTAAATATCTCAGGATTTCTCCATAAAATTGGTACCATTATTATGCACCAAGTTCTGTTAACTAAAAGACATGAATAGAGGGTTTTTTTATCATTTTTAATTTCTTCAAATATTAGGAAAAGTACATCATCGTCAAGCTGCAACATCATTATTTTTTATTAAAAAAAAGGACGAGGGAAATTTGTCTTTATTTAATACAGCAAATATTGTGTAACAAATATTACGTATTATCCAATACGATTAACAGATAATCTTTTCACACCACATCTCGTGCTAGATCCCCATGGGGGTCAAAAATCCTAAATTTTAAATTACGTCATTTCTGGCCATCCCCTAACCAGACTTATATAGCGTCGCTCGGAAAAAATGCACCCCATTCGGGTGATCATCAAAGGTTATAACCTTACGATTTATGTCACAGGTGCATAGGTTATAACCTTATATGGGCGGCCCATGGGCAATAATTAATGTCACGTGATCCAATTTTTAATTCTGACCCAATATGCATAATTTTGGCATATGAATAATTCCCAAATGTAATATGCATTAATTTTGAATATGTAACATGCGTTAATGCTCTTTACAGAAACTTGAAATTTACAAGCAATGGTATTTCAATATCATTTTGATACTGTTTTGATATCATTTCAATATCATTTC
>JADRCO010000613.1:0-29684 GCA_021464525.1 Rhizophagus sp. LPA8_4_AMF
ATTTACGCAGATTCAGGGGAAGGGGTTAATTCAATTTTTTAAATTAAGCTAAAGCTATTGTTCGTCTTCACCTTCTTCTTCCATACGTTCTTATCATAACTCTCTTCGTGCTTGGGTAACCGATTGGTACAAGACATATTTGTTGCATTATAATTGTTCATTTCTTCTCCACTAACTCTTCTATTACCTTCTCGCAACGTTTTTTAATTGATTTAGCAAAAATGTTGCGAAAACGTTTTTTAATAAGTAATTCAATAAAAAAAACGTTTCACAACGTTTTCTAATTGTTTTAAGCACAGAAAATTTTAATAAAATGTATTATATTTGTTTTTGAATATATCGTTTAAGGTTTAACAAAATTCTTTTGATCAATTAATAGAAAAATCGATTAGTTGTAGTCGATCATGATTAGTCGATCAAAGTCTCGATCAAAATGACAATCAAATTTTTGATCGATCATACCTTACCAAAACTAATCAATCAATCGATCAAAGATTTTAAGAATAATCAAATTCCCTACTGTCTTAGCGTGAAATCAAGGAGTTCTCTTGCGCCTCCGATGCATTAGTCTGGTCATCTTGTTTTGATTCCTCTGTAATCGATTGTTTTGCAACCATCCCCCCTCCGGTAATAGAATTGCCTTGATCATTAGTAAAATTCATATTAAGCTTTTCGGTGAAGTTATCTATAATTCTTTGAATTTCTTCGTTAGTAACTTGATATTTCATATGATGGCATATTTGATTTGCATATTCCTACCTTTTCAAACAATTTGTAGATCCTTACACCCTCTAAGTTTTTTTCGCAAACTATCTCTTGTTATATCCGAAAAAGGTAACCCTGTATCTTGAGGTCTTTTTCTTACGAAGGATGTTAAGTTGCTTCATGACTTCATCATATATTAGGCCTTTCACCTTCTTTATTTTTGTCGCTCAAAGCTGGTAATAAGGAGCTTATTAATAAAACAAACAAATATTCGAAAAAAAAGATCTTAAATCTCTTAAATCTTAAAAATATATCCTTAATAATTTTTTAATTGTTTTTAATTGTTGTAATTATAATAATTATTTTATTTATTTATTTCTATTTTCATTATTGTATTGTTTAATAATACAGTTAGCCATTTAATTTTATTGATAAAAAATTTTTAATAACAAAGATCACGCGATTATACTGATAAAACTATTTATAGATCGCACAATTACAGTAACCACTTCTTTTTCGCATAATCTATTTAAGTAATTATCATTTTGATAAGATTGTGAAGATTGTGAACGTGCACGTGATATCACATTCTTATCATAATAATATTAAATTCACATACTTTACATTATAAAATTGCCTGATCTGTCATAAAATAAAAAAAACATTATAAAATTGCCGGGCCTCAGTTGGGTGGTCCTGCAGTGGGTTCGTTTTCCCTAAAAAATAAGCAAGGATCTAGTTCATAACTTGATGAAGGTGTCTATAGTTAAATGTGTTTTAGTTCTTTATAGAATTTTTAATTTTTTTTACTTTTGTACTCCTCCTGTTTAACATAAAATAAATAAATAAATAAATAAATATTTACATTATAAAAATTGTCTTTCTCCCTGCTTTTACGAGTATTGTCAAAATCGTTTAGATACATTTACGACAAAGGTATAATTTCTATCAACTCAGTAATATTTTGAGTTTTTCAATAATTATTTATTATACAGTTCAAGGAAACGATATTAAAAAATTAGCAAGGAAAAGTGAAACAAGTATATAAAATTTAACGGTTAACTATTGTCGTGCATGTTTATGTCAATATATATAGATCGATATTCTTTTATTTTAGCACCAGAAATCTCCTCTCGTCCTCAATAATCGCGAAACAGCTACTTTGACCCTCAAAGCGTTAAAAAGAGATAAAGATATGCCGGCTCTCATTTTTCATTGGAACACAGCAGGGTTCAATGATGTCGTGACCACCCCAGGCCTTCGAAACGGAGTCTCAGCAGGTCAAGATATTAGTGCAATTATTGAACCTTACAACTAATGGTGTGAAAAATTATAATAATGTTGTGTTTACATTTCCAAACGGTGGTAGTATTGGAGCATGGAAACAACAGCAGATAAATGCAAACATACCATGGTATGAATCATGACTGATTTCATGTTTTTCGGATCCTTTGGTATCAACTGAACTCAATCTTCTCTTTATTTGTCAAAGGGTACGAAATCAACTGGGAGTTCCAAATGTTATAACTATAATCAATCGAGTTACAGAACGTGGCACGGAAATACCGTCATCTGAATACGACCTTGAGGACTTCTCAGATGTCTTTGATTGCAAACTTTTTTCTATACCCAATATTTTAAGTTTAGAAAATGTTGCGTAAATAAGTAGAACATGTAATACTTAGCAACGTTTTATTCAGGAGATAATAAATTACTTATTTTTCTTAAAAAATGATCGACAAAGACTTTATTATGTGGCTTCAAACATATAGGCGGAATAGAATTTATTAATATTTGTGTCATATGCCTAACTTCTATACAATATAATTATACCGGCATAAGCCAATATCTAATACATCATCACGGAGGATTAAGGGCCAGTTAAAACTCAACCTCGGGCTTTAAGAAATACTCATATTTCTGTGCCTATAGATATTTTTGAACAACAACAAGTTGAATTAGTCTCCTGCAAATATTATTGAAATAGCAAAAATCTGAATTATATTCTTTACATGGGCAAATTATACATGTACCAGAAAAGTATGCGAAAATGCTCTGATATTTCAAGGGGTTAGTAACAAAAAATAATTAACTTTTTCTATAAAGGCGGAAAGTATAAGAGTATTTAGGAAGTACCATCCTAAGTTACTATTTTTTTTTTGATTTTATTTTTTTTTACTGATTCAAATTTATAACATAGCGAAACTGTAATTGCTATTTAGCCAGCTTAGAATTGGCGTAAGGAATTGTTTTTATGTTTTAGTATATTTTAATTAAAGATAACATTGTTAACAAAAATATTACTTCAAATAAATTAGTTGCTAATACAATTCAGAAAATTTAATAGGAACAAGTATATATTGTTAGATAGGGTTTTTATGTTCAAGGTTTATAATAGTAGTTTTTAATATCGTAACTACAACTGTTTTAATCCTATGTATTTCTATGAATTTTAGAAAATTTACGTGTTACTAACTATCACTCGCGTTGATATTAATTATCTGGCGGTAGAAAACAAATTTATCTGTTAAACTTTTTGTACGCTTTATCATAAAATCATAAACATGATTTCACTCCGGGTTGCCAATCATCAAGTCCGAAATCCAGGGATGTCGATCATCCTGATGCGCCTCAGCTGAAACTAAATGTAATTTTAAATTTTATATTTACATTTTCTTGACTCTTATATAAGTGTTTATAATCCTTGTTAAATTTACGAATTAGATTCTTTGATTTATAAAATAATAAATACATATCATCTGCCATGCAACTTGTCTATTGATTCGTAGAATTTGTTATGGTACATCAATTTTTTTTTTTTGCTTTTAAAGGTTGACATAGCGTCAACACACGCATTTTTATTTTATCCTCTATCATATATCATAAATTTTTATATCAAATAAAAATATAGACTTTTTAATGTGTGGTACAATTTTTTGTGTCATAATTGCGTAATGCGGCTGAGGTATCGGCCGTATGATTGCCATTTTTGTTTGGTGATAGTAATGCTGTATGACCATAATCGAATAAAAAGGTTCAATCCTCATAGCTTTTAATATCTTTCTATCAAATTATTTTTATATATTCAATTATGTCTGTCTATAATATCGAAATGCAAGGTATCGAAAATACAAATGAATGGATTAATTGGATTGAAGAAACTATTGATAAAGTACATTTGAATTATTACGAATATAATCAATTTAACAACTTTAAGGAAATTGGTACTGGAAGTTTCGGAAAAGTGTACCGAGCCAATTTAAAAAATTTGGAAAAAAATTTTGCATTAAAATCGTTTTTTAATATAAACAACGCCACTATAAAAGAAATTGTTCGTGAGGTAATGTGATATTTAAATAAATTTTATTTTTCAGTTTGTGGTTTTATTCTATTATATTTATTTCAAAATTTGAACTTATTTAAGTTAAAAATTCAACGTAAAGTTGATTTTCATGATAATATTATTCGTTGTTATGGAGTAACGAAATTTATGTCAGGTATTATAAAAATGATAAACATACGATATATAATGAGTTTTACTTATAAGCGTTTTAATGATTATTTCTTTTATTTCTTTTGTTCTTTAGAAAATCATGATAATAATATTAATTATATGTTAGTAATGGAATATGCTAATAGTGGTAGTCTGCGAAATTATTTGAAGAATAATTTTAGTAAACTTACTTGGGATAACAAGTACCTTATGGCGTATCAACTAGCTTGCGCTGTATCGTGCTTACATAATGAGGGGATTATCCATCGCGATTTGGTAATTTATTTGTCTAATATTCAATCATCCAATAATATTGCTTTTCATTACTCATTTAATACAATACATTTATATACTTTTTAATAGCATTCTGGTAATATATTAGTTCATCAAAATACAATCAAATTAGCAGATTTTGGATTATCAAAAAGAATTGGAGAATCCACCAATTTTCAATCCAAATTATTTGGAATGGTTCCTTACGTTGATCCAAAAAGCTTTAACAATAGAAGAAATAATAATAACCAAATGTATTCATTAAATGAAAAAAGTGATGTTTACAGTGTTGGAGCATTATTATGGGAAATATCAAGTGGGCAACCTCCTTTCTATTCTGATGGCGAACATTATGGCGTTGGTCTGATTTATGACATTTCGCAGGGTCTTAGGGAAACAGCTGTTCCTGATACACCTGATGAATATGTAAAAATTTATACTAGTAAGTAAAATTTTAAGTTTAATTATATATTTGAATATATTTTAATTAAATTATATTTACCTTCTTCCTAGAATGTTGGGATGGTGAGCCAGATAATCGTCCAACTATATTTCAATTAGTTGATTGGTTAAAAGTAATCATTACAAAAATTGATGTAATTACAGGAAATCTTCTATTATCAAGCGATCAAGAATTTAATTTAAGTAATGTTGAAACTCCTTTTAGTATACCTTTTAATATGAATAATCCAGAATTACAAGGAGAATTATCTCAACTTATTCAAACTTTTGATAAAATGAATACAAAAGAATTTGATACTATAATAATATCAAATGAACAAGAATATCATTTATCTAAAAGAGATTTTAACTTAATAATTGATGAAATATATGATTTTATTTTTAAATCATTTAATAAAGGAATTAATGATAAATTAGTAAAACAACAAGTTATTGAATATTTTAAGAATAATAATATAGTTTTGCAAGATAATTATAATTGGTTATTACATAATCAAAATAGTTCAAATTCTATTTTTTTACTTGGATATTTTAATTATTATGGTATTGAAACAAATGAAAATAATGAGAAAGCATTTAATTTATTTCTTGATGCACACAATAGAAATCATATATTAGCATCATATTTTGTTAGTATATGTTATCAATATGGGTATGGAATTAACATGAATGAAAATTTAGCTTTTAAATATTTTGAAATAATAGCTAAGGAAAATTATACAATAGGACAAATGGAAGTTGGTTATTGTTATGAAAATGGTATAGGTGTTAAAGAAGATGTAAAGAAAGCTTTTGAATGGTATAGAAAAGCTGCAAATAATGGAAATATAATGGCTATGCACAATCTTGGTCTTTATTATAAAGATGGAATTTATGTTGAGAAAGATCATAATAAAGCTTTTGAATTGTTTAAGCGATCTGCTGAAAGAGGATTTTTGGGTGGAATGACTTCATTAGGATGTTGTTATGAAAATGGTATTGGAACTGAAATTGATAAACAAAAAGCATTTATATTATACCAAAAATCAGCAAATTTAGGAGATATGGTAGCACAATATAATCTTGCTTATATATATGAAAATGGAGATGGAATTACAAAGGATATAAATAGGGCAATTTATTGGTATGGAAAATGTGCTGAACAAGATGATCAAGATGCAAAAAATAAGTTAGAATTACTCCAAATAATTTATAATTAAAATAAATTATTTATTTAAATTGTAAAAAAATAAATTTTTTTTTTTCTAATTTATAAGACTTTTTATAATACAATCAATAAATTTTTTTATTAATTTTTTGCCTATTCATCATAATCATTCTTGTAGTGGTGGAAATAAAAGATATTTAAATGTGAAAGAAATAATAGACCAAGTACCGATCTCAGAAAAAATTTTTATATGAGAAATTTAATTGCAATATGTAAAAAAAAAAAAATAATAATAAAATGCAAAAAATAAATTCATAGTTAATACATTGAAATTTAAAAAGCATAAAGCTATTTACCAATATAGTAAGGAATTAACCAAAGGAATCTAGTGCAATAATAAGGCAAGTGATGTTTATAATATTGATAATGAAATATCAAGTGAGAAACCACTAAATTTAAATTATTTTAATACTTGCATAAACCCTAAATAGTCTAATAATTTTCAATAAAGAGAGATATTAAAAAAGAAATTAAATACTTATCATTTCGTAGATTAAAAAATGCATAAACTAATAACTTATTTATAGTAAAATTTATATTTACTGTATATACGTAAACTTTTTTCTATTTTAATATAATAGGCGTCTTTATATTCTTATTTAGCTTTATTTTTTATTAATAAATTGCTTAATTTATATTTTCTACATTTCTTCACCATTTTTTTATATTAGGTATGTCATCAGTAATTTTATTTAATAACCTTTATTATTTTCTTTATCTCCTTTAATTGCGAATTCTCGCATCGCGTTCTATACCAACTTCATAAGGGTCATGGACTTATTTAGTTCAATGAAAATCATGTATTTACAAATTGTCAATCAATCAATTGATTAAAATACACCTCATTTTTTTAATTAAGCTGCTAAGAATGCCAAAATTTAATAAACATTATATTTTTTCAAAGTTGGCTTTATAAATTTTTAGAAGTAATAAATTCTATTATTCAACAAATACTTGAATCCTAAATAATGAAAAAATTATAAAGTAAATCATAAATAGTCTAAATTTGAAAACTTTTATAGTTGTTTTTAAGATTTTTGATTTATTTGTACAAGATTTTCGTACCAATAAATTGCTTGATTTTAATTTTTTTTTAAAATACTCTTTCCATTTAACACATGAAAGTAAGATTATATTGAGTCATACTATATTCTAAATTTGTGATTTTTGATATAATTCAAGTAGCCAATTATAATTCCAAACTTAAAAAACATATTATCAGTATTAATAAAGATGAAAAGAAATATTAACAAAATAACATGGTTATCTACTAAAGTTTCATAATTATATTACTCTTCCAATTTAAATGGATGAATTCCTTATTTTAACAGTTGAAAAAATTTTTTTGTATTCGTTTAATTTAAATACTATTTAAAAGTGTAATATAATAATAATAGTCAAAAATATTGTACATTCATATATTTTTTATTAATTAAGATTACTATCATAGTACCTTAAAAGCAAGATCAAAGAACAAATACACATAAATCACATGTATTATGAATATTATTATGAGGAAAAAAATTTATAAAGAAAAAAAAAAATCACAAAAAAAAATGATAAAAAAGCTTAAAGATTATTATAAATTCTGGATTGACTTATTAATACAAATACAGTATATGTTAAATTAATTAACAACTTGACTATTGTGTTTCACTAACTTGTACTTAAATTTAAATTATGTTTATAATTTTAGAATTGATCCCTTTATTCCTTTAAATTTAAGAATAATTGATATCTTACCCTTATTTTTAAAAACTAGAACTAAAAATTCCGAAATTGAATCTTGAGTTACATTTTTTATTGAATATTGAATCTTTAACCTTGCTTATTATAATCCAAAAGATCCGGTTGTCCATGTGTGAAATTTTATTAGCCCTCTCATAATATTGAATAACTAACTTTTCATTCATATTCAATTGTACTAATATTGGTTCTTTTCTGACGAATTAATGAATAAATTGAATGCTTTCTCGTAATTTAAACTGATTAAATTGAACTATTTTGATTATTTGTTATCAACTATAACTTCTTGCGAATTGTACTAATTGTCACCGATAATTAATTAATTGCTATTCTTAAGAAATGTCGTGATATAATCAAATTATATTTTTTAATTTCATTTATTTGACAATTTCCTTAATAACAAAATTTATTATTTTAAAAATATAAAGATAAAAACATACAATATAAAAAAGTAATATAAATTATAAGTAAAAATCTCAATACAAAAATAATATTCATTTAAATATAGGGTATAGCGATTTCGCATACATTACTTAGTAGACTAATATTTTTTTATTCGGGAATCATCGCATCTTTGTCTAGAAATAAAAATCTTACATTAGAATGAATTTGCTGCCAACTTATTGTGTAAAGATACGCACCTTAGGCTTTCCATTAGCTTCTTAATGACCGGTCCAAAAACATGCTCCATATTACGATCATCCACAATAATCACGAGATCACCATAATCATTGATTCGAAACAATTGTGGTCTTTTTTTACTCTGCCTACGAGGAAGTTCCACTGAAACGTAAATATGTTTCCGATTCTCCGTTGAACTTTTGATTTTCTTATGATTCCCTGCATGCTCAGAGATATTGGATATCCGGTAATTCTCGATATTTTTAGTGTAGTCCAAATCGTAATCTGCACCATAAAAGTCTAAATATTGTCCATACACTTTCTCACTTGTGCTCACTTCCTCTTCCTCACTTCTGCTCACTTCCTCTTCCTCACTTGTATTCACTTCATCGTTATCCTCTTCATTAGCTACGGGGATTTCACCAATACCTGTCTGGAAGCATTGTTTTTTTTTATTAGAGGAAAATTCCGCGGTTTCGGAATTTTTTCTCTTATTCGGTAATTCCATATACTGAAATTTCATACACGACTTGATTAACTGCTTTTTAACCTTATCTCGCGCAATAGAACTTCCAGTAACTGTACAGCTCGCTGATAACAGTATCACGTTTTCATCATCATCCACAAGAGAGACCAACAAGTCTGATCCTGAGCAGATTTCTGGCTGGATTGCAAAATAACGATAAGTATTATCACTATTAACATATTCGGTTATGGGAACTGTTCCTGATAGATTTGACATTGTTACAAATTTCATCGTGGGAGTGATCCATGAAGGAAATTCAAATTGCTGACCATTTTTCCATTTGTTAAGTTCTTCTCGTACATAACGTCCACGTTTCTGGATAATTGCCGTAATAAAGGCCGCATCAAATTCATTGCCAATTGATGAAATGTTATTTAGCCGGATAATGTTCTCATAAACAAAGGCTTCTACCAAAGTTTTTTCTCTTTTGTTTTTAAGAAAAATTTCTATGCTAGAGACTAGGTAAGATTCAAGTAATGGGTTAATTTCAATCGTACTATAAGGTTTATTAGCATCAGAGCCAAGAGTGATACATTCTGGTGACTGGCAAGGAATGATGCTGTGCTGGAGTAGTTCTATAGCTGCCTTAAATCTATGATTATAAAAAACACGAAGTCTTAGAACGTCCATAATCGCTGTCTCCGGATTGCAATAATCCGCACCAGATTCACACGCGTTTGCCAAATATCCTGCCATTTCACCAGAAATCTTGTTATACCACACATTGAGAAGTTCTTTTAACATTTGATCTTTTGTTCTACCATCCGATCTCTGCGTTAATATTAACAGCCGAACAAATGATGCACAGTTTCGAGGTCGCCCCATAAGAATATATCCCAAGAGGTTGCAAATTTTGGGCGCAACATGCGTCAGATCAATTACGGCGTTAAGGTTCCGCAAGACATCATCATGTAAAAGGAAGGGAAGCTTTAGTACAATATGAGCATGCAAACCTTGGCCTTTTCCAACACTGGTGAGAAGAGATACTCCACTCGCCATATGCATGTATGTGCCGGCAAGAAGGCAGGTAACGGGATATTTGTTAAGATGTGCTATATAACTTTGCAAAAGATTCCATTTTTTGCCAGAAACTGAACTCCCTTTATATTTTCCATAATCGAATTCACATAGGACTTGCGCCTCATCAAATATTAAGGTTAGATGACCTATATCAAGACAATTATTAATCTTATCAAAAAGTGCTTTAACATCATATTTTTTAAGGTCGTCTAAGATCTCTCGGAATTCAGAATCATTCATTTGAAGCTGTACAAACAGCCATTCCTTTGGTGTTGAAATTTTTCCTTCAGTAAGCAACTTAATAAGTAAAAGTCCGCGTGAGATTACTGCTGTGTCCAATATGCGAAATACTTCACTTTGTTTATCATAATGTTCAAACTCGGGTTTTATATTTCTGATTTCGTGAAGCTCTGATATCACATTGCTGCCATAACACATTATATAAGGAGAACAATCGATATAGATTGACCAACTTTGTATAGCAATTCCAAATGCGGTCGATGTTTTTCCACCTCCTGAAACCCCAGCGAGCACGACTACGTCTTTTGGGTTTTCATCAATCTTTTTTTTCACAAGAGAAACCGTTTCTCTGAATTGTGGATCATCATAGAAGGGATTATGATAGTCCATTCCAAATTTATTGTAAGATGGGAGACACAGATCAACTGTTTTGAAAGTTTGTTCAGTTATACCACGGGGCAAACTTATTTTGTAAAAAGAGGGTTCCGCCTTCAGTTCAACGTACGGATCATTTCGTGAACTTGAAGAGTGACTTTTCACTACCTCAACGTGCCAAATCAAGGCGAGCGCATCAACAAGATGATCAATTGAAGGAGCATTTATATGTGGAAAGGCCTTTATAACTAAAAAACAAGAGTTGAGTGGACGTGAGTGAAAATCATTTAAAAGAGCCAAACTTCTTGTGTAACGAACCTTTATTTTTAACTTCAATCTTAACTTCGTCAGGAACGATGTGCATCGATGAAGCTAATAATGTAGCGAAATAAAAAGAATACACTTAAATCCGCTTGTCAAGTGGTAAAACATAGGGAGACACTTACCAGTGGTGGCGGGCGGTTCTACGATAACACGTATGTTAGTACTAGTGGGATTTTCTTGGAAATAATTTCCAACAGATTCAAATGAGTGCAATTCTGCTCCTTTGTGTTCTTTTATTATCGTGGTTTGATTTTCTTTTGTTTGAATAATATTGACTCTCCATAATATCAGTTTGTCTGCGTCAATACTACCAAAAGTATTTTGTTTCGCGTTCTTTATGATCATTTTGAGATGCCCAATGGTCTCGTGTCCACTAATATCAATCGGGAAAGAGTTTTTAATAGCATCACCTTGAACGAGACAAAATATCATAATGTCGGTATATCTGTAAACGTAAAAATCAAGAGTTGAAAACGAGGTGAAAAAAAAATAATTTTCAATAAAATACAAGTAAAGACCTTTTTTGATACAAGTCTAGCTTTGCAGGAGAAGAAATTACTTCGTTTTGAGTTTGTACCCGCGAAAGTACTCGAAACAGCGAAGAATTGCTTGACATTTTGATTATATGTCATATATATATTTCCATAAAAAGTTGTTGAATAATTACAACGAGCTGTTATTACGAACTGTCAGAGATGCTCATCACAATGTCACATGAGGGTGCCGATCAAAAATTCAAGGTTGCTGCAGATCTTTGATGTGCAGGTTCGAAAATGGAAGTTTTATTATATACAGTATTTACAATGTAATAGAGGATAACTACTCATACAGTAGATCGGTTTTCATAAAATCGCAATCGCCTCAAATGTCATATATATATATATTCATAAATGGTTGTTGAATAATTTATACTACGAGCTGTGATGAGCTGTGAGTCAGTAATTACTACGAACTGTGACTCTGTGAGTCAGCGATGTTTCAAGGAATTATGAAAAAAATTCAGAGGGTGCCGAACTAAAATTCAAGGTGTCACACACGCAAAATCCCCTTGCAGATCTTTGATGTGCAATAATCGAAAATAGAAGTTTTATGATATACAGTATTTACATGGAATAGAGGATAACTACTCATAGATCGGTTTTCATAAAATCGCAATCGCCTCAAATGACGAAAATGATTTTGTAGAAATCGGGAAGACCAATTGCAAATCATGGGGCCTAAAATGTAATCGAACAAGCTTTCCGTCAAATAGCTGAGCAATATGCAAAATACTATTTTGCAGAAACTCCAACCTAATCGTCACGAGATCGACCCAAATTCGCATTGATCACGTTATCTTGGCGAAATTTTTACGATTTGTAAAAATTTTGCCAACTTATCGTCAATAAATAGTTTTGAAATAGTTTTGAACTGCAATAAGTGTATTAATGAATTAGTGACTAAAGTAGAGATTAGGCGAAAAAATTAATTAAAGATGTTTTATCGATATATTAAATAATATTCAACGAAGCTTATTTATTTGATAGATAAATCAAATTTTATTTAATTTTATTTTAATTAGTGTATTAGCAATTTTTATTGTAATCATACATTGTGATAAAAATGACTAATAAAAACGCAAATAATAAAAATTTATATTTTTGTAATAAAACAATTATTGTAAAATGCGAGCGTTTTCTTACTAATTATGCTACATCTTGTCGCTAAATACGGATTTTTGACAACGGAAAAGTTTAAAATAATACTTTAGTGGTTATTTTAATCGCAATACTTTTGAAGTATCATCTTCTATAACCATGAATATACCGTAAAATGCAAGTCTTCATTCATCAAGAATATGCAGAAGGATCGCCAGTAGCTAACATTTAAGATGAACTAATTTCGTTTTTTTTTTCGCCTTATTAGATAACCTAAACTAGTAATATAATAAGCAAGTGGAAGATTGGTCTCACCGGACCTGACCTTTGCCTTCCTCTTAATGTATGAATTAATACTACATAAAAAAATCAATATCACCCTTAAGTACAGGCCCCGGCGAATATAATGACGATCAGTTTTATTAGCATTATGAAAAAATTTAAAATTAAATATAAATTTTTTTTTTATTTTCTGAAAGAGCGATGGAAAATACATATATTTTATCATTATACGGCTCTATAGGACCATGCTGTACCAATATTTTGCACATCATGCTTTAAAATATAATTGAATTTATTATAATTGCGTATAAAAATTATAAATTAAATCTGTGAAACACATGATTTTATAAAACTAATTAGTTATATTAATTTGATATAAAGCTTAATTAATATCATGGTCATTCTTGGTCCGGATAATAATATTGTTATTGTACGGGCGCTTAATAATGATCTGATGTGGCACGAAGTGCCTCATCATACCATTATTTAGCACGCCCGTACAATAACATGCAATTATTTGACTATTATTTAGTATAGCAACCTTCTTTCTGCGTCAAAGTATGATACAAAGTTAACTTACATTTAATTAATACCGCCAACTTTCACTTTTATAATCTAATTTTTAATTATTTCTCTACTTACTCGCTATCCAGTGATCAGATTGCCACAAAATTACTATCATTATATTGGATTTCCTTTATTCAAATGGTGGTCTTAAAAAAATTTGTGACGTCTGTGTAACGTGATCGCACGCGATGAAATTAAATTGTAATCACATTTCTGTAACCCACTTTCAAAGACTATTGAATCCAAAATATTGCCAATTAAATTGTGCTAATATAGGAATCTATCAACGATAATTTTATTTCAACCTGACCCCTAGATGCCAAGAATATGAAGGCTAAAGTTTGGTTTCATAATAATATGCAAGAATTTCAATTTTGAATATAAAACAAGTTTTATGATAAATTTATAATTTCTAATCTTACTTATTATGACCCTATCTTTATTCATTCGAATTCTGCAAAAAAATTTTCTCATGTTATGGAACGCTTTTCCAATAAAAAGACATTCTTGTTTAAACAATAATGTATATTGTTTTTTTTTTGGATTATAATAGTAAAAATAATTTACTATTTAAAAAATAGTTGCGAAGCTAAATTAATCAATATAAATGATTTAAATAAAGTTGTATTAATTATTCATTAATATTAACGAATATTAGTAAATAGAGTTTATATAATTTACCTATATATTCAATCAATCTATGTATTTCTTTATGTAGTTGTATAATTTTGGATCTCAGTAAAATACACTGACATGAAATGTACTTGTAACTAAAATTAATATTTAATAACTAGAAGAATATAAAAGTCTCAAGAGAGATTTTACAAGAAAGATTTGTTGATTAATAGATGCATTAAAGACAGTAATTAGTAATTATTGCAAACCAGTATCAAAGAATTTTGAAGTCATTCATTTATTTTATGAAAGAGTATGACTTGACATTTTTTTTGAAATCGTAAATTGAATATAGTTTTGATCCTTGGTTGTAAATTTAATCATCTCATCTAGTCTTTGAAATGGTTACGGCACATTTGTCGAAACCCATTTTACCGGATTCATCTCATTGAAGGAAAGATTCGTTAAAGGGATATCACCGAATGAGCATTTCATCAAAGACATCTCGCCAAATCCTTTTCCCTGAATCATCTATTTCATCAAAGGACACCTCTCCAAAAATGTTAATGATTAACATATTTCCTTAATCATTAACAATTCGATACAAAGAAAATAAAATATGTTTCAGAAATTGATGAATACGACGAATTTGTTATCTTTTGAATTACTGTAAAACCGAATAAAATTAATCTTTCTTTAATTAAAAAAATTAAATAAACGCGACTTACAATGTGTAAATAATCCGGTTGTCTTCTGAAAAAGAAAAAAAATTCCACATCTTCAGCGAAATGTATCTTCACCGAAATGGCTTCAGTGAAATGTCCTTCGGCAAAATGTCCATTCAAGGAAATGTCCATTCGGGAAAATGGTATTTCAGTGAAATGGCACTTTGGTGAAATATTCTTCTGCGAAATTGCTTCGATGAAATCAGTTTCGGTGAGATAGACTACGGCGAAAAGTCCGGATACCCTTTGAGATTCATCTTTAGATTTTTTTATATACAGTATAATTTTCTATGTTTGATAGTGTAGTGACTACCTTTACATAGTAGTATGCAGCATTATACGTGTGGCGCAGTATTATAATTGTTTTAAGTGATATGTATTTTATATTGTTACTGTGTCGAGATGATGTTAAACTAAGACAAAGACGTGATTTATTTGATAAAATTTGGAGTATTATGAAAATGTAGATCTTTTGGAAATTAAATACTTTGGGGAGGTATTTGAATTTTGATCGACAATTACAAAATTAGAAATAGTGGGGAGATCATTTTAAAGACTATGAAAAATAGAAATTTATCAAAAGTAGGTAAATGAGTATTAAAAGTCAATTTAGTGGAAATGTTTGCACTTAGAATTTATTTTGATTAATTTTTGTGAGATATACTAAATATTTATTTTATTCTTGTATTACTAATTCGTAATAAAATTTTATTGGTTTAGTTTTTGTATTCAATTCTAGTGGTACAGTCTTATGACTGACAGGTATTACTATGGGGATTGACCCTAGTACAATAGGACTCAAAAGTCAAAATACGGCAATTAGGAAACATGTCATGTACGCTGACCCTTATGTGTAGTGTATGGTGATCTTTTGCTATGTACGTATGGTTTCACTGAGTGTACAGTACGTATATACATGGCAAATAAATAACATATATCAAATCAAAACGTACGTACGTATGAAAGCAATGAGACCAAATACTCACGCTCAGCCTCTGCATCATAACGTCTCCGTTGCTCACAGACTAAATTCTGATGCAAATTCTCTTTTCGACAAAGTAATTATGAGTCGTATAACAATGCATTAAATAGATCATTCCCATTATTTATTACAATTATTACCGTATTTTGCGGTTAGTAAGCACCCAAAAATAAGTTGAGTTGTTTCAAAATTTTGTACATTTTTCGTACATGCCTGGATGTTTTCTGTACGTACCTGGATGTTTTCTGTACATGCCTGGATGTTTTCCATTTTTTCAGTACATTTTCTGGATTTTCTTTTTTTATAGGGATTGGAGGAGAAGTAATGACAGAAGAGGAATCCTCTGCTAGTCTTTTCTTTTGGATATCATTTAAAATGGAAGCACTCATAACAATAGACTGACCTCCTTGTGAACACTTGATGTATTCTTCAGAAGAGGTGACTAAGGCCTCAGTTTGCAGTTGTTTAGCTACGATCTCCTGTTTATTTTGAGATTTTTCTGAAATACACTAGAGTCAGTTTTCAGTGTTTGTCATCATATAAATTATACTGTACTTTAAAACTTATCATGGATCAGTTAAATAGTCAAGAACCCTTTTTCAAAGTTTTTCTCAGAATCTTTAAGGTTGACATTTAGTTATAAAAGAAATCAAATCACTTGAGTATGTTAGTATATTAAATTTGTGTAATACTATATCGATAATCAGTACTGACCTAATTTATACATACTATATGTAATTACATACAAAAAAACCACTGTGGTCTGTGGAGATACTTTGCATAAAAGTACAGTATATGGTCCTTCATTACACTTCGCCACAAGAAATTATTTCTTACCTGAAGATCTTGCCATCAAGACACCATACCCCCTCTATTGTAGGGTAAGTAGTTGAATCAGTTAACTGGTTTATTCAAACATTATATGCGTAAAATCATGGTTTTTCTAATAGTAGAGGTGTATAGATGCTATCCAGCCTGTAGGGCAAGTATTCTCTGAGGAGTAGAAAAGCTGGATGCAATCTATTTGTTTGCTATCCTAATATGCTGGGTACATAGTCTTGAAGTGTGATATCACATTTTACATAACATCAATCATTCAAATAGAAACTAAATATATTGGTTAGTACAAGTTCTATTTGGCTAAACTTTATTAATTGATGAAATGCTAGAAAAACAAATAAATGAAGTGTATGATGCTATCAAAGAGGGAGGGAGTATGCGGACCATTTAATGCGAATCCCAGCATCAAGTTATTTCTTTGCTCTCAGAATAATTTCTACAAGTAATTTATATTTACATTTAATGCTAACTACAAGATTATCACCCACAATCTTTCTTTACACTAAATTCTGAAATAAATTACACCACTTATATCTACAGAATTTTCATCTATCATCACTCCCACTCACACAGATTATGTAATAGATTATTTCATGCAAGAGAACTTCCCTGAGATGAAATAATTTTGAACTTGTATGAAGAATTCTAGAGATTGGCAATGGGGTAAAAGAAATAAAACAAGTTGAGGCTTCTGATTCACACTTACTGTTAAACTTTATTTTCACAACATTCCATTCCAATGTGTTATAATAAAGGTGTTTCATTTTTTTATCACTAGAACAATACTATGTCAAGCATCAAGAATTCAGATGCCATTGCCAGAAAATTTTATTTGATATACTGTGCACTGTATCTCAGTATATAACGAAAATCTGGTGACAGAAATCAATACTGTGCTGATTAGACACATGACAATAATCACAATTTTCTTGGTAAATATCAAATATGCGGAAAGAATAAAGAAAGGTAATATATCCGCTTTATCTTTGAGCATCTATAGAGCCAGAAAAAATGTTTAGCATCATGATGACAATTTTTTAGAATCAAGCCAAGAATCAAGCAAACTTACTTTATTATTAAAGTGTATTTCAAGATCGATCCTGCAAATTGTATAAAAAGATGATGTCCTATTAGTGAATCCTTTTATCTGACTTGCGCAAGAAAAGCAAAAATCAAATGAAAAATTCAAACTGACCAAATCTTACCATTATTTACATCAAATATCTCTAATCAAATGAACTTGTATTTTCCGCAAAGTAGGAGAAATAACAATAAAGAATTTAACACTATCATATATAAAGATCATCAAGGGGCCCTTCTTTAACAATATACATAAGAATTTTGAGAATATACAAGAAAGTTTGAGAACAATTACTTGTCCTGTGATATATGTGACGTTATACTAAATAAACACGGTATTATAGCTGAGAGGCATATTAACAAGTATTCTGTTATCTCCCAGAACTTTCTTTTCCAGTTATTTTTTTTGCCGGCTGACCAAAACTATTACCTCAAATAATATTTATTGTCTTGACTATTGATTTACTATTTGCCAGAATACCAATGTTAATACTACTTGCATATACAGTATATGCTAAAATTTAAATCATGTGATTCCTTGAGCAAGAAAAAGAATGTCTGTTAGAATACGGTGACAATTGAAAACAATTACATATAACTTTCTGATGCAAATTGCATTTCCACATGTATTATAGTATAGGCACAGTAGATAATATATGCGTAATTTTACAAGTGTAAATTTTGAATTCTATATTATAAAGTTTAAATCGATCAAAACATATGTAATATAAATACATGCCAACCGGCAAATAAAATGTAAATAAATAGAGAAGCAGGATTCAAGAAAAATATGCAAATCTCCAAATCAGATCCTGAACTATGCTTCCTCGCATAAGTCCTAGTCCATTTAGAGTTATTCCTTATATTCATCGAGGAAATCTAAATCCCAAAAAATGGGAACATCTCTCTTCTTATGGATGACCACTTAATATAAATGACATTAAGTCTAAGAATTGTATGAAACAAATAAGACCTCTACTAATAATTTTTCTGCTAAAATGATCCATTTATATGGTGTATAATAAATATTCTTCTATAAAAGGTAAATCATGATTATTCGAATTAGTAAATCTTGTACTAGAGGGTTTTGTGCAGAAACTATGTTAGAACATATATAGAAGTTTCAACTCATCATAAGGTTTGTTTCTAATAGAGAACGGATGACGTTTATTGGGATTCAGATTTCTTAGTGGATTTCTTGATGCTAATTCTAAATACACTTTGAAAAAAGCGTTTATATTATAGTATAGTACTTCTTTATACATAATAGATAGTTTGCCTTCTCTCACAGTTAGAAAGCAGATATGAACATCCCTATATTTAACTTCATCACCCTCTTGAATTTCATTACTAAGAAATATGTGCAATAATATATTTTCTGAAAAAATCGAGATCTATCTTAAATGAGCAGTATTAAATTGTCTATTTTTCTCTAATCCTTGTCTCACCTTTATTTTTCCTAGCGATACTAGAACTATCATTTATTTCCTCAATAACAGATATTTCGTTGGGTGGTTCCTCAACAGGTTGTGCTGAAAAACTAATGTCACATGAAGAAACATATAAATAAGAATAACTACCTACCTTGATTAATTATCAACTTTGCCGTTTATTGGACCAATTGTTCCACCAACCCACTTGATTCCTGCCTTTTGATTTCAGATTCCTCTTGACAAGTAAGCAAGAAAAATAGTTGGACCAAACTTAGAAAATGGGAATTAATCAGTACTTACCATATAGTTGACGTGAAACTTTTTCTTGTTCCACCCAATTACTTCTTCAACATAAACCTCATGCATGCATTGTATTTTCCGCTCTTGCTCAAATGAATATGCCAACAGTAACCCTAGAAATATCTAGAATGATATTTTGAATGAACTAGAGGAAGCATTTGCAGCGTGAGACATTAATGAATCCTAATCCCACGCATCATTATGTTGCCAATCAAAATTATATTCCTGATTTATGGTGCCAGCAACTGTGCCCATGTACCTTTCACCAATTTGTTTTGGATGTATACATTATAGCCTGTAGTATTGTTTGTGCTCAATCAGTACATAATAAATAATATTGAGATAATTATTGCAATAATCATTCAAAAATTTACCTTCAATGAGCGGCACAAAAGCCATTAGGCTAACAATGATGAAAACAAAAGGGGAAGAGATTTATTGACGATTATAGAAAATTAGTATATTTGATAGGTCTGATAAAAATTTGTTCTTCTTCCTATAAGAAATGGTAAATTAGTATATTATTGTTTTTTTATTCAACTTAAGTTTGACTCCTGAGGTACATATATTTGAATATTGCGAATTTGCAAATTTGTGAATTTAATATTGTCAACAATCATGTAGCAAAATGTGAAATAGATCTGGGATGGGCAGTGATTTTTATTGCCTAATATCTTGGCAGTGTCTTGGCCATTTCAAATTGATAATTAGTTTAACATCCTTTCTGGCTCAAAAATTTGGGGGAAATGTTAAACTAAGAATTAATTTTGAGCAGCCTTAGATAGACCATAGTAACCATTTTATTTTCTATGTATAAATGAGATGTAATAAAGCTTAATATAAAATAAATATGGAGAAACTTAACATACATGTATGCGTACAATGCTAATCACCTATATAACCAAAATATTTGAGAGGATGATGCGGTCAGCTGTAGCAGATTATACCCTTTTGTCTTCTTAGACTGAAGTTTTTTTTTTTAGACTGAATTTTTTTTAATGGTAAAACTGAATCTTTTTACTAATGTTTTTATTTCTATTTTTTATTAACTTTAATATGTACCATCAATCCTCTATATAGCAAACCTTTGATATAGTGAATTTTAAGTACACTTATAATTAATTTACCCTCGTTATAGTGAAGTAACCAATCAAATTGCTTAAAATCTTCACTATAGCTCTACTATAGTCCAGAACCTAGGGTTCATTATATAGAGGGTTGACTGTATATGTATATTTCATCTTTGAAGTTTCAGAAAATGATCTATTTTACAGTAAAATTCAAAATATAGTGGACATGAAAAATTTGATTGTCAGGATTGTTGGGTACTCGAGTTACTCAGATAGTTAGGTTATTAGAATGTATATAACACATGACATATATATGTGTGTAGTATAAAGTAAAATTGAGTATAATTGTATGGCATTTAAGCGAAATTTCAAAGAAAATGTCATTATTCAATAAAAATCAAAAAGTGATATTGTTGAAAAAAAGTTTATATTTATATTATATGTTTACATATTACTGTATATAGTATATACAATTATATATATATGTCACGTGGTATATATCTTTTCTAATAACCCAACTATCCGAAAAACCCAAGTACCCAACAATCCTGATTTTTTCTGGATCGGCAATATAATCAAAATAGATAAATATATTTCATGATTTTTTTAGTTAGAATAAGTATTAAAAATAATAAAATAAAATTAAGCAAATTTATTTGTTTTAAATTAAAAATTTATAATTATATAGATAATTTTTTTTAAATAATTACTAGTATCGTTAAAAATTTCAATAAGAATCATTATCTACACATACTGTATTTTCTCTAAAATTTCCTTTAATTTTATTCCCTACCTCATTTCATAAAAAATTCATTATTACTTTCCGTTCCCACATAAATTTAGTTTTCTTTAACAATACTTCTTTGACTTACTAAAGTTTAATTAAGCGGTTAATTTGTCTTGCAGTTAAACAATTTCCCCTCCATTCTTTTTCTTTCAAGTATAGTCAAATTTATTATGTTAATAATAAACCAAACTTTTTTATATGTTGGATTTTTTATTTGCATATGGAACTTCATGTGACAACAAGATTTGCCACTGCGCAGTACGCCATACACTCACGGAATGATTATCGGATCAAATTATTTGACTTGCAGTATTTATTTGATAAATTTGATAAAAATGGAATAATAATACCAAAAAATGTATAATCATTGTCTGCACAGTTGTGTATAGTATGCTTTTGAACGGTGAACAAATTGATCCGAGATTTTCCATTTCTATATTGTAGGAATCACCCCGCAATGTTACCTGCATGGTTGTTACACCATTGCCACCAGGTGATATACAATTCCTAAAAGTAGATATTTATTTCTTTGTGTTCCGAATTCGTTAGTTACAAAATAATAAAATACTAAGGATATATTATAACAAATAATAAAATTTCCACTTTTCTTAAATAAATAAAATTTTCCTTTTTCATATACAAAATAGTAATAAAATTTTCCCTTATCCAAACTATCAAATAATAAAATAATTTTCATAATTTCCTATTTTGATTGTGTAACTTAAAATTCAAATATTCCCAATATTCCCCAAAGTATTTAATTTTTCTGATCTACAATTTTTGTCTTACCCAAAAATAAAATTATTAGTTTGTGAGTTTAACGTCATCGCGGACGCAAATACATTTAAAAATGTCACCTAAAATAATTACTGCGTGGCTATGTTGCTGCGCATATAAGTGATTGGACAATCGCCGATCAAATTTAAATATGATATTTTTTAATGATTATATAAATGGAAAGAATTTTATTTTTTTCGTCTAATTGAAGAAATACTTTTACGAAAAAATGAGTTCACCTTATTAATCAGATGATTGTATTTACGATATATTAAAATACCTTCAAAATGATTGATCAACTTTATTTTAATTGTTTATTAGTTAACCTATTATGGTGCAGAGAAACGGTTCCTTTACTTTACAAAAATCCTTTTAATCAAATATCATATGGAATGGTTATATAGTATCTCAGAGATACTGAATGGAAAGGCAACTGGTTTGACTGGAATTTCTAATGAGATGCTCAAACACTTATCCGATAAAATGCAACTAATTTTATTTAAAATAATTTGTGCCTACTTTAAACTGCCCTAATTTTATTATACAAGACTACATCTAACCCATTGTCCCACTATGTAGATCACGCCTAACCCATTGTCCCGCTATTTAAATCATGTCAAACCAACTATCCCACCCTAAAATCAGCCGGGTTTAAAATAAACTATATATGGAAATAATAATAAACATACACAGTAATCTTTACTTTTATTTTATGTTTTGATAAAATCAGAAATTTTACGATTTAAAAATCTAATTAAATCAGTATAATATTAATACTAATAATATTGATATTAATGAAATATTAAATAAACCATTATTTGAATATTCAAATTATATAAAATATTATGATTGTTTAGTAATAAAAAATGTAAAAAAAAATCATGAAATTGTTTTAAATTTTTTTCAACATTTCATCAATCAAATTTACGTAAAAGCATTAATATTAATCAGTTTATTATTTAAAAAATATAGCGAATAATTGTTTAAATTTGAGAAATTGGAATTTTAAAGAGGGGGAAGAATTTTCAGGGAAATTTTTTGCACAATAATTCAAAAGCAAAATAAACCTGAAGCATTTAAAATATTTTGGTATGATGCTTTATTAAGCTGTATACTTTTATCATTAGAATTTCAAAGCATTCTTTAGGTTATATTGAATTTGAAAGTGTTAGCTTTCAAAGTATTTCTTTTGAGGAGTTAATAACTTCATATAATTTAAAATACTTAAATTTTAATAAATGTGGAGGATTATCAATTGATCAATTTAATATTTTACATTTTGCATCATTTAAACTCCAAGAGTTAACACTTATATGCAACACTTGTCACTTGGAATGATAATGTTACATCTTTAATGATCAAATATTTAGATGAATCATTACAAAAGATAAGTTTTCATGGTAACTTAACGATTCTCATTATTGAATATTTATCATTATATTGTTTATACCTTAATAATTTAAAAATTAGAATTAATCCAGAGATTGATTTTTCGCTAATTCCTTATTTTAATTTAAGAATTAGTAATTTGTTTCTTTACATATTTAGAGAAATTTCTAGTGATAGAGATTTTACGGATGAAGTTATGGAAATTTAGCCAAAAATTTTAAATTTTCTGATAATTTCATTCAGTTTTTATTTAATTTTCAACTTATTATTCTTCTTAAGGCATTTTTTTGAAAATTTCCCTCATCATTTTGAAACGATTAGTTTAAATATTAATATTAATTCAGAGAATCTTAAAATAATTTTCAATTATATTGAAAAAGAAAATAATAATATAAAATTTTTAGGTATAGAAAAGTTAAAAAGAGTGTTGAATGATGAAGAAATAAATTATTGGATCAAATTAGGGCAAGTGGAGTATCATTAATAAATTTTTCTAGTATTTATCATGAATGTATTACGATTACCTAAAATTTAATTAAAATAAATAAATATTCTCTATAATAGATTACTTATAAATGTAAATATTTTATATCATAAAATCCAAACTTAAATATATGCAAAAGTTTCATCCGGACTTCAGTACCTTCAATACTTTTTCTATCATTACTTTTTCATACAACACTTTGGTGGCTGAAGTAAGTTCTTGAAATATTTGTATCTTCTCCGTAATCACTGTGAGTCATACAGATACGCAAGAACTCGGAAAGCTTAATATTGGTTTTGAATATTGATTATAGTATCTGTATAAAAAACTAATATTATCATCTTTGCCTATCATCTTTAAAGTGGTTTAACGAGAAATCAAATAAGTCAAAAATGAAATTTAAAGCTAACTTCATCACTTAAGTAAACTTGTAAAGTATCTAAAGTTACGTCTACTTAATGACTTTTAGAAGTTATGTATTATACATTAAGCGTTTTGTGATCTTAGCTGCGTCACAATAAGGCTTGACAGCTGACAAGCATTCCACATTGCTCTTGATTAATAATATTTACCTCATTACATAAATAATGTGATAAATTCAAGTACCATTTTTGTAGTTAACTGTTAAATAAAAAATAATATTTATATTATCTTTTGATATAATTATTATGATTATATAATAATTTCTCACAGTAATTATAAGATCTTTCACGCGTATGATTAGTACGAGCCGAATTAACACAACAGTTAACATGCTTCAAACAAGGATCCCGAGAAATACATAAAAATGTAAAGTTTGTGCAGAATAAATCAAACATGTATGTTTTGGGGTAATATCAGGTAATTCTGGTCCTGAAGAAACGCATAGAGCTAATAGTAAATAAGTGCCGATCTCTTGTTACCTATTTACCGTATATCACGGGCCATAGTACCCCCCCCCCATGTATAGTACCCCTCTTGAAAAATGTCATAGAATTGTATAGTACCCGGAGGGGTATTTTACATTTATCTCGTGATCCAGTGATCAGATTTGAGCCATCATTTTTTTGTTTGATAGCTCTCATTGCGCTCTTCAAATAAAAAAAACGATCGCTCAAATTGGACTGGTATATCGTGCGATATTCGCAAAAAACGGAATTTTTAAGTTTTGTTTAGTACCCGGGGGTACAGGGTCAAACCCCCGATTTTTGCAAGATACCCGGGGTACTATGGCCCGCAATATACGATATTTACCGTATTGTTTTATTCTGCACAGTAATAAATTTTAACCTGAAAATATTATATTGTCATTAAGAATTCAATTTTCAAATACTTTTTAAAATCGATTAATAATGTAATTGTCTAGAAGTATAATGATTATGATCAACTAAATGCTTGAAATCAAGATATATTAATTACATATGATATATAGCAATTCAAATTATACACGGCCCCATAGGGTAATCACATACATGTTATATTAATAATTATTACACATTAAGCTTGCTTACAATATTATTAAATACGTGAATTACTTTCTATTATAAAAATTATATGTATAGTGTTAATTTGTTAAGATATTGTACTTGTTTATATATCTGTAAGTTACATACTGTATTAGAGAGAAAAGATGAGAGTTACGCGTTTTGATCTATTGATTTAATATAAAGCTTATGAAGGATATAAAAAAGTTTAGTTAAGATGGTCGTTCTGGTTCGGATAATGATATTAGTTGTGCGTAATGGTCGTAATGCGCATGATTCACATGATTTACAGTAGTTGGCCTTTTTTGTTCCGAAGTAATATTAATACAATTCTCAAAATGTGTACACGCAGTTCTAAGTGAATTATAAAAAATCACATGCATTGCAAAAATTAAGATATTGCTTCAAATCACATAATAATAGGATAACGTTTCCGTAAACAACTTTCATAAGGGCCGAAAATACCAAACTTCTCTTAAAAATATAACTTGTCTCATTATTACTGCGGTACTTCGGATAATGATAGACGGCTTTTTTTTTGTGATACTGATAGCGCTGTGTGACAATCGGAGAAAGATCTTGCATAAAATACTTAAAAGGGATAAAAAAAATTTTTTTACAACTTTTGACGTTCACTTTAAAAACCTTCCTGTATATTATTATTATTATTCAATATGTTTGATAATAAGAAAATGCAAGAAACCGAAAATACGAGTACGAATGAAAGTATTAATCAAATTGAAAAAAGCTATAATTACAAAAACAGATATAGCAGAAAATATCCAATTCTCAAGCAAGCAAGGGCTTAACGAGAGAACTTTAAGTACCAATAATTCAGAATTACAAGAGAAATTTACTCAAATTTTTCATTATTTTGACAAAATAAATATAAAAGAAATTGATCTTATTACAGTGCCAAAAGAACGAGAGAAACTTTCATTTGAAAAGGGTTTTGACATAATAGTTGATAAAGTAAATGATATAATTTTTAAATTATCAAATAAAGGAACTGAATGGAAGTTAATTGGTGAGAAAGTTATTGATTATTTTAATGATTGTAATATTAATTCACAAGAAATTAATAATTGGTTATCAAATTATCAAAATAATTCAAATTCTATTTTTTTACTTGGATATTTTAATTACTTTGGAATTTAATAAGCAAAAGTAAGCAGAAGGCATTTAATTTATTTATTAAAGCATCAGAAAAAAATCATATATTAGCAATAACTTTGTTGGTGAATGTCATCAATATGGAAATGGAACTATAAAAAATGAAAATTAGCTTTTGAATATATTGAAAAAGTGGCTAATAAAAATTATGCAAATGGTCAATTAAGAACTGGTTATTTTTATGAAAATGGAATAGGTATTAAAAAAGATATGTTTAAGGCTTTTTGTTGGTATGAAAAAGCTGCAAATAATGGAAATATAATGGCTATATATAATGTTGGTAATTGTTATTTAGACGGAGAGGGTGTTGAAAAAGATTATAATAAAGCTTTTGAATTTTTTAAGCAATCAGCTGAAGAAGGATATTTAAATGGAATAACAATATTAGGAATTTGTTATGTTAATGGCATTGGAACTATAATTGATAAGCAACAAGCATTTGAATTATATCAAAAATCAGCAAATTTAGGAAATATGATAGCACAATATAATCTTGGTGTTATGTATGAATTTGGAGAAGAAATTATAAAGGATATAGATAGATAAAGCAATTCATTGGTATGGAAAATCTGCAAAACAAGGCCATCATAAAGCACAAAATAAATTAGAAATACTTCAAAAAAATCAATAACTTATAATAATTTCTATCTTTATTGAATTGTAAAATGTAAATCAATTAATTCACTATATTATTTTTATTTGTAAGATAGTAAATAAAGTACTCTAAAATATAATAAATAAATATCTTAATAATTTATCAATTATTCTTTTATAGTTTGATTTAAAATGACATTCTAAGATTATAAAATTCAAGATTTAAAATTACTTATTTTCTTTCTGAAAAATTATTTGGACTACAAATAATAGATGCTTATTAATTATTTCTCAATATTATCTAATGAAATAACAGGCCACAGATATTTTTCAAATTAATTTAGGACAGCCTTATATAATATTTTAATGGTACACTTTACTACCCAAGCAAAAGATAGATTAAAATAATGCTACTATAACATATTAAAGGAATCTTATCAATCTCATAAATACTTTTAAATACTATATTGTTTTATTATACGCAGTGATAAGTTTTAACACAAAAATATTATATTGTCATTAAGAATTTCAATTTTCAAATACCTTATAAATCGTAATTGTTTAGAAGTATAACAATTACTAAAATTCAATTAAATGCTTGAAATCAAGATATATCAGTTATATATGAAGTATATGAAGTATTGCAGTCAAATTATTGCAAATATTACACGGCCTCATAAGACCATCACATATATGGTATATTTAATATCACTACACACTAAGCCTAATATAGCTTGCTTAAATATGCGAATTACTATTATAAAATTATATATATTATGTTAGTTTATTAGGATATTGTACTTAGTATTTATATATTTATAAGTTACATACCGTCTCAGAGAGAAAAGATGAGAGTTAATCGGTTTGTTAATTTAATATAAAGTTTATGAAGGATATAAAAGTTTAGTTAAGATGGTCGTTCTGGTTCATGGCATGATTAGGAGCAAGACAAGTATTAACTCAAAGACAACCAGAATGCATGCATCTAATGGCACAAACTTGGCCAATGGGATGCATTCTTTCGTTCTACCATTAGTTCAGTGGTATGTAATTAGTTTTTATTTATTATTATTATATTGATAATCGTAAATATAAATTTACTTTATTTTTTAGTTAAGAGAAAAAATGTCAAAATATAGGGGTGATCAAGTTAAAAAAATTAAAGCTGCTTTACTTGATTGTATTCCAAAGAAGATCCCTAAATTTAATTCAAAGACTGATCCTAATATCATAAGTAAATTCAAAAAATCTAACAATGCAAAGTGGTGTTAGCATCACTTTAATTCTAAAATATTATCCGCAAATCCAACAAAATATATTGATCGTGCCTCCTAAAGGTGTTCATAAGATATCCTCAGCAGGTATAGAAATTCTGTGCATTATTATATCATCATTTACAAAAGACCGATCTGTAACAGATAGTGATCAGCTATTTTCAATTGCTGTGTGCCGTTTTATGCTTGACGAAACTATTATTGGTGTAATTTTGGACCTCTGAAAGAATGGTTTCTTTGATGAAAGAAATGAAGGTAAAATTAATAATATTGTCTAAACTTTTTAAATTCAATATTAATTTGCATAACTTTTTATAGAAGAGTATTCAGTAGAATAATTAGAGCGAAATCTTATCTTCAAAAATTATTGTAATGTGTATCAGTAGATTAGTAAACTTTAATATATATTTGGTTTTTAATTATTTATTACATTGTATTTTCACTGTAAAACTGAAGAAATGCATATCTTACGGAATAAATCGTACACCATACAGATATATCATAAAATAATACTTGAAACAATGTAGTGTTCAGTACAATTTGTCTCAATTTTCTATGATTTCCGATGAGAAAAACTAAGTTTGATGATCTTGGATCCACTCCACGTGTTTTGTTACAGGGTATTCGGAAATATTGGCTCCGCTTGGAATTTCCATGATGGTTTCATGTAGAATTCTCAGTAGATCTTAACCGGCAAATACTTCCTGATGTAAAACAAATAAGATCTTTAATTCGCAATACGATGATGGGTTTGAATTTATGAAGAAAACAAGGGTTACAACTATTATGTAAATCGTAGCATTCGCTAGTTCAATTTATTACTCTGTTGATTTAAGCAATAAAAAATAATATTTAATTCTGTTACACATAAGGCCTGTTCAATTCTGATCGGGTTTTGAGTTGATAATTATTGGCTGATGAAATTGGGTCGCTTTTTTTAACGTGTTTGGTGCCTAGTAAAGTTTTAGTATGCGTCCTAAAAAAGTTTATTGATATTTCTTATTTGCCATTTTGTAAAAAGAAAATTATTTTATTATACGAAGAAATAAGGTAACCAAGGTTAACCGAACAAAGTGCTCAATTTTGATTTGGGATTGGCTAATGGATTTTCGATCAAAGAACTCGAATTGAACAGGCCTATAGTGATGTAATGTATTTGGTCGATGGTACCTTGTGAACCAATATTTTTTCAAATAAATCCAGTCTTAATATGGCAACAA
>JADRCO010000614.1:0-29642 GCA_021464525.1 Rhizophagus sp. LPA8_4_AMF
TTAGGTATTTAAACTTGATTTTTGAAAAATCAAAAATATCAAATTTTCAAACTAAAAAATCATAAGGTGGTCGCACAATTTTGCAATTTGCTGTAATAGGAAATGATGCTTTAACTCCCAATTCAGAAAAAAATAATACAAGAAGGGATTTGAAGTTTATATTTAAAGATAATTTGTAAAAGCATTATAATATTTTGTTAAATCTCAATTACTAATCATGTGATTATATATTTTGTACTTTGTACTAGAAAAAAAGTACACAGCCAATACAGCCAATAGGAATTGAATGACATCACATGTACTATGTACTAATTTCTGAAATTTGTAAAGTACAGTACAGTACTAGTACAATTCCTAACCCTGCCTTAGAGGATATTTCATCAAATGGTTTTCAATTTTTCAGCAGTCTCTTATGAATAACCTATGGGCTGCTCGTAATGAAATTAAAATTGCCTGAGATCTGGCATATAATATTAACCCAGCAGACCTTCATTCTCCTGCTTTGGCCTTTTCTTCTTCTTATCCTTCCACTTCATGGCCTTTTTGCTTTGACTCTCCTCCACTTCCTTCTGCTTCTGGTACTCCTGTTCTATTTCATCAGCTCTCTAATATGAAGTCTTCTGGTCTAAGGCAGCTTCACACTTCTATAATCTGCAATTCGTCTTGGCTTTTTTCAGTTATAGATTTTCTGATGAGTCGACAGTCCTCCCTGAAGTGTATTTGTACTAACATTTAGTTTAGGTAGATTTCTGGGATTGGGTAGTTGATCCAAAATTTGGTCTTAGGATTTTAAGTTGGGATATATAAAATTGGTTTATGACTTTTTATATTTTAGTTTAGTTTATATATTTATTCGTATATGTTATGATCTTGTACATAATAATTATAAAATTTAATAAAGTATACTGTTTGCTATCTAGAAAGATAATCTTTCCATCATTTGATTCATCATAATGAGATGAATCTAATGGTAGTACAGTGCAGAACCTCTATAATAGGAAAAAAAATTTAAATAAAATTTGATTCTATGATTGAATTTTAATTTTATAAAAAGAATTAAACTTTATTTGTTAAAAGGAATCAATTTAAAAAATAAAAAAAGTCTCAATTTTTAGATTATATAAGCATCATGTATTACATATTAGCCAATCAGAAATTAGGATTTTATTAATTATATGATATAAAAATTTATATAATATATATTTATTGTATTTCATTATAAACTGATAAATCAGGTACATGATGATGAAATTTACTATATTTTATTATATGAATTTTTTGATCAAATTAAAGTAAAATCACTTAGTTTTTGAATTCTTTTGTTTATAAATTTATCATCTGAACTGTCTTCTAAATATCATTATTTATAACATTAAATTGACCTATACTTAACCAATTTTGTTTATTAAATTTTTTTTTTGCAGTTTAGAACTTTATTTTTTTCTTAGTATATTGTAAAAAAAATCTGAAGTACAATAACAATTAATATTATATTAAATGTGGTTAAAAAAGATCTATGATGCAAAAATTTAGACTAATCTCAATTTTAACTAAATTTGGCTAGTATATTTAAATTACAGATTTTTAAACAGCTAAAATTTAGCCAAAATTTAATTTAGAAAAAAAATAACTGATAATTTTTAAAGTTAATGATCATATCTATAAAAATTATCAGTTAAATTTTTTACTTTAATATAACAAATTTTTTTTTAGAAATTTATAATCAATAGTTGAGTATAAAGATTCTGCACTATAAGATCATCAAAATTCAATCATTAGATCAATTTCCAAAATTAAAATTATTAAATGGCTTTTGAGTAGTAATACCATTAATATTGATCGTAAAGAGATGATCATGCTACCATTTGATTTGCCTTAATAAGATAAATCCAATAATATAGAATTCATCAAAATCCAATCACTAAATCAATTTTCAAAATTAAAAATTATTAAATGGGTTTTAAGTGGCAATTCCACCAATATTAATCATAGAAAGATGATCTTATCACCATTCAATTCACCTTGCTTAGACAATTCTAATGAGCTATTAATCATCTTTTACAATCACTAGATGTTACGATATTTAACAAAATGTTATTCAGCGCAGTAAATATAAATCAAAAATATTAAAATGCCAATTTTTGACATTTTGTTGAATTTCTTAACAGCCAGTGATTGTAGAAAGATAAAACTACCACCATTCGATTTGTCTCAATGAGATGATTCTAATAAGATGTATTATATCTTTCTGTGATTATTGGATGCCAAGTTAATTTATTATATTCTTTATATAACTGTGACTATAAATGGTACTTTTTAATATAAGATTTTTGAGAATGGGTGTGATAGTGACTATAAATAGATTGTAACTATATAGGATAGATTTTAATAATAAAATGTTTTGAACACCTAACTGGTGTAATTATATAGTAGAATGTAACTATAACAAGAGTGACTATAGAAAGAGTTAACTGTATACTCAAAAAATTTAAAAAGCTTAAAAAAGCTTGGCTATACCAACTATCTTCTGATAAGAATAAAAATAAACTTCTTATTAAAATTTCACAATTTCTCAATTCCAACAATATTTTGATAAGAATAAAAATATACCATAAAATCTTAAATTTTAGCACCTACTGAACTTAAACACCCTTGTTACTTTTATCACAATACTTGTATAAACTAAAATTAAGCATCTTCAAATCTAAGCACCTCTTAATTATTGATTTATTTATTTAATACATTAATATAGAAAGATCTATTATAATTAAAATTAAACACTTCTACCAATTTCATCAATTACATGACTGTAAAAAAGAGGTACTTAAATTTGAGATTTTACAATAACTTCTCATTAAGATTCTGCAGTTTCTCAATTCTAACTATTTTCTGATAAAAATAAGAATATAACTTTTCATAAGGTTCTGCAGAATAAAATATAACTTCTCATCAAGATTCTGTGATTTTTGTTACTTATTTGCTAATTAATTTAAACAGGATTTTTTAACTAGAATCAAATAAATCAATATTAAGAACTTTAAAAAAAATAATTCCTTCAAATATTGCAGCTATTCAAGAACAACTTGAAAACATTTAACTTCCAAAATCACTTGGAAATATAGCTAAATAAAAGGTAACTGCAAGTTCATCACAATTACTAACTATTTATCTATTTACATATATAATTATTTTTTGACAAAAAATACAAAATTGTAAGAAAAATTTTTTAATTGTATAATTAAACCAGATAATTAGAAAAGAAAATCAAAGAAGGAGAAACTTCTTTCAGTGAAATAAATCTTTTACAAGATTTATGAAAGTAAGTTAAAATTTTCATTACTATTAATAAAATATTTGATAAGAAAAATAATAAACTTTGTGATAAACTTATTGTATTTGATAAATATGTTGTTTAATTTATTTCAGAATATTAACTATAAATTAAGCAGAGATTTATCAAAATGTAGAAGAATTAAAAGATCAAAAAAATCTATTTTGAAAAAAGCAAAAAATTTAAAGAAAAACAATTGAATATTGTAATTATGAAGAAGATTTATCAGAAGTAGTTCTAAAAATATTTCTGGATCTTCTGATAAAGGAAAAATAAATGAAAACATAAAGGGTTTGTAATTTTGTCTTATTATTTGCTTAAAAAAAATACTAATTATTGAAAGATGTTAGATTTATTAATAAATTGTGAAAAGATATATACAATTGCAAAGAAATAGAAACTACAATGGTAAAGTACAATATTTTAACTATCTATATTTATTGAATGCTTTTCAATAGACCATCATTAACTAGCATAATATAATTTTTAATATAACAGAATATAAAAAATTTATCAAAGAGTATCAAAATAAAATCAATGAAGAAAAAAAAGTAGATGAAATAAAAGATGAAGTGTTATTTATTACTAGTAGTAGAGATAACTTACCTGAAATCTTATATGTATATTTAGATAATTGAAAGATTTTATTATGATGAATAAGTAACTTTTTTTAATATATTTATATGAATTTTTGTTTTTTTCCAATTTTTACTGAATTTTATTGAATTTTATTTTGTAACAAATTTAGCTAATTTATTATATTTTAAAAATATTATAATTTATTGTTTATTAAGAAATTAAGAAAATTAATTTACTATAATAATTATGAAAAATTTTTACCAAATTTTGTTTAAATTGTACAGTTACCTTTTTTATAGCAAATTTTGATATAATGAATCACATGATGCTTAGCCAATAAAATATATCAATTTTCCCTTACTATAGAAAAGCAACCAATCAAATTCTTCAAATTCTTTGCTAATTTGCTATAATAAATTTAAGATGCAAAATAACTTCTTTATTATATCAAAAATAAATTATATTTAAATTATATCTAAATTATATTAGCAAATAACAGTTGTTTACTAAGCTTCAAAAAAGCCATTTGGCTAATTTTATACTGTAAATCATCCTAAATTTTGGAAATCCAAATTTTAGCCAAAATGTACTATTTTGACTAATATAGATTCAAAGTTAAATTTTTCAAAAACTGGTAAAATGTTTATAATTATAAAAAATACCTAATGAACTATACATATTTGTAATTTAAATGATTTTCCAGTTTTATTTGTAATATACTATACACTTATATAAAAAGGAATGAATGCACTTTATAAAAGTAATGTTTAATTTATTATTATTGAAATTGAATTATAAATCAATAAATTTAACCAATCTAATAATCACGTGACAAGTGAACGGGATTTATAATTCTTATAAAAATATATTCATAAATTTTATACGTATATAAATTATAAATTACCACAATGAACAGCTCCCTATAATCACATCATTTGGGCGCGATTTTAGAGAACGATACAAAAAAGAATCCTTAACGACAATTTCCCTTTTAGTTCTTGCATTCTTTTAGTTCTTATGTTCTTTTAGTTCTTGTGATTTGGGTTCGTAATCATGTTCTTCCATTAAACTTATCGATTGTCTTTGCAGTTCTTCAATAGTAATTGTATTGTTTTTATCATTTCTATCCGCTTTGACCTATTTTAAACAAATAATTTTGAATAACTATAAATAGATTACAACATTTATAGTGTTCATTAAAACTTACCCTTGCCTCACTTTCGGATGCCAATTTTTCGTTCCATTCCGGAGCTGTTTCAATTGGGCTTTTTCCTTTACCTTAAAAAAGAAGTAATTATTATTTTTAACATTGTACTATTTTCATTTATTTCACTAACCTTTCTGTTTTTCCTTGCTCCAAACTTTCGGATCATCAGACATATGACTACAAAATAAAAATAATTGAAAAAATCATTTGAATAATAAATTGCAATTCTTTAAATTCTTTATTACCTTCCAACAGGTGAACAAACACGTGAAAATTTGTAGGAAAGGTGACGATATTGCATAAAGGAGGTGCTTGCGAACATTTGACGTGATCTCAAAAGTAAATCCATTTTATTTTTCATTTTTTTAATTTTCACACACAAAAATACGTTCAATTTATAACATTTCTACTCATTGCATTTATGATGTAAAATTGATGTTTTCTCTAAATTTGACTAGAAATTAATCTAGTAATTTAGTTATTTTATGATGTAATTAATACATAATTTGCGGCAAAATCCAAGCACGTGATTTACCTATCAAGCTAACAAACCGTTCGTATTTTTACATAAATTATTTAAATTTAAGAGCTATTAATTTTGCAATTGTAGATAGTTGAATATTTGAAGTTCCTTCATAAATAGAACCAATCTTCGCGTCCCTGTAAAATTTTTCAACTGGAAAATCCCTTGTAAAACCCACACCACCCATCCATTCGATAGCTTTGGACGCAACCTTTTCAGCGACTTGAGAAGAATATAATTTTGCCATAGCTGCTTCTTTAATAAAATCCTTACCTTCTTGTTTCAATCTAGCTGCGTTGTATGTCAATAATCTAGAAGCTTCTATCTCAGTTGCGACTGTAGTTTGTAATACAATAATTATTAAACTATATTATTTATAAAGCAGTTTAAAATGTTAGATCTTACCTTGAGCATATTGATGTTGCATGCCCTTTAAAAAATGAGATATTAGCGATAAACCAGAATGTTAAAAGGAAGTCACATCGATAAACTTACCTGAAATTCACCAATTAATTTATTAAATGCCTTCCTCTGAAACATATAAGCTAAAGCATAATCATACACACCCTGAGATAACCCTATCATTTGAGCGGCGATACCAATACGGCCTTCGTTAAGAATTTCAATTGCGTATTTATAGCCTTAATGTTTGAAATATTGAAAATATGTCATTATATAAACACAAATCGAAAAGGATATTTCTACCATCACAAATAATACCTTTGCCTACTTCTCCTAATACATTTTCTTCTGGCACCTAATTTTTATAAATTAGTCTCAAATAAGATTATTCCAAATAGAAGTATACGTATATATTTCCTATTTATCATCCTATACCTTGACATCATCAAAATTTACTGTACAAGTCGAAGAAGCTCTAATACCAAGCTAAGTAATTTTTAAAATACAGAATTAATTATATTTCATATAAAAAAAAATCCCAAAAAAGGGACAACCTTAGATTCTTTTTTGTCAATCTTAACTCCCATGTCTTTCTCCACAATAAAACATGTAATTCCTTTATATCCTTTTGAAGGATCTAATGAAAAATCGTATGAAAATTATTAACTATTATAAATAAAGCGTATATACATTTCTTATAATAAGATGATTACCTAAATTAGCGAATACTAAAAAAATTTCGGCTTCTCCCGAATTAGTGATCCACATTTTTGAGCCATTAAGAATGTAATATCCATCTTTCTTCTCAGCGCGAGTTTTTAACGCGAATGCATCACTTCCAGCTCCGGATTCGGATAAACAAAAGCAGCCAACCTAACACAATAAAATATACTTTAATATTTTAATATATAAATACTTAGGAAGTTATTCTTACCTTTTCAGTTGCAAGTTGAGGTAAATATTTGTTTTTCACAAAATCATTACCAAACTTGCGAAATAATGTATTAACAAGTGTATTCTAAAAATCAACATAAATTAGATGACATGAATATAAATAATTTCTAAATAAATATAACTTACCTGAACATCGCAAATAACACTAATAGATGGGTCTACTTTTGCAAGTTCTTTTTACAGATATATACGTATAATTAAAATAGAACAATCAAATGTTAAATTTTCGAAACAAAATCTATATAATGAATAAAAATTTTACCTTCGACAACCAATATAGCAGCCAGAAATGAACTTCCAGTACCACCATATTCGGCTTCAGTTTCTATTCCCATAAGCTAAAAAAATCCCTTCATATTAGTAAAATTTAAAAAATTAGAATTATTATAATTATTAACTATCAAAATAGCATATGATTATAAACGAACCCCTTGTTCAAAAAGGCCTTTAAGGATTTCTGAGTCAAGGTATTCATTTTCATCCATTTTAGACACAAGAGGTTTTATTTTAGATTCTGCAAAACTTGCGACTAATAAAATTCGATTTTACAATGCGGTGATTTTAATAGATATAAAAAAAAATAAATAAAAAATAAAAATAAAAATAAATGATTTACCTGAATCGCGAATACTTTCTTCTTCTTCGGATAAAGTATTAAGTGACGATAATGTGGAAGCATAACGAAAGGGTGCGACTAGACTAAAGGACCTTTTTATTCGATTAGCAGTTTATAACAAAAAAACGAACTTTATATAAAAGCTTAACTTTAATACGTACTTTGATCTCGCAGCCCTACTGCTAATAGAAGTAAAAGATGAAAAACTTTGCCTAAAAGCTAAAAGAAATTTATTTCTTGCAATTGACATTTCGAAAATAAGTATTTTTTACGCTGTAGAAATGATCAAATAATAATTCTAATACGGGAAAACTGATTGGTGATGATAAACAAAGATCTCCATAGGGTGTGATATTTTGGCAGCCAAAAAATTTTTTTTTTTCACTCTCTCAGTATAGCAAAAAAGATTGTTAATTATGGTGAGCCATCCAATTTAACAAAAATAAAATGTAAATTATATTATTAGCTCTTAAACAAGAAAATCTTTGTTTGGGTTCAATTAAAAGGAACTTGACTATTAATTAAAATAAATTGGAATCGTGAGTTATAGAAAAAGCTATGATAAACTAATACATTATTATTTATTTCCAATAGCCTCCTGTTAAAGCTTACGAACTTCGCAATAAAAATAAGGTCGAGGTTAATAAACAGCTCGAAGACCTTAAACAAGAACTCGCCGGTTTAAAAGTTCAAAAAATTGCAGGCGGTGCAGCCTCAAAATTAACTAAATTGTAGGTAGAACAAAAAAAAATTCCCTGATTGCTACACACAACCAAATTAATTTATTGATAATTTACATAGGCGCGAAGTTCGAAAGTCTATCGCACGCGTTAACACTGTAATCTCACAAAAGCAACGAGATGCTCTTCGCAAAGCTATTAAACAAAGACAAAAAGATCAACCTCCAATCTTAGCTTATAAATGCAAAAAATATAAACCTCTAGATCTTCGACCGAAAAAAACTCGTGCTATCCGTCGTCGTCTAACAAAAGTAAGAGATTATGATAATTAAATAATAAATAATTGAATCTTTACTAATATCTTAATTAATATTGTTCTTCTTTATATAGTATGAGGTTAATAAGAGGACTAAGCGGTAAAAACTTTTTTGGTTATTTTTATTATCACATCAATATATCATATTCTTAACATTTTATTATTATTGTTACAGTGCTCATGAAAAAGCTATTCATTTTCCTCAACGTAAATATGCTGTAAAAGCATAAATTTGCTTAAAAGTGGTAATGATTTATGTATTTATTTTATTTGGATAATTTGGATAATTACTCATTCGGATAATTATAATGCAAATAAATCTCAAACTAAGAAACTAGATGAAAAATATTCTTTCTGAATACACTTTTTTATTTTGAAAATGTTTGATTTATTAAACAGCAAAGTCTTCTTCTTCCTTTAACCTTCGCAAATATTTGTTTACGATGTATAAAACTCTTAATGCAAATAAATAATTGTTATTAAATAAATTATTAATAAAAAAATTTACTTTTTATAATACTTACTCGTCAATATTCTTGTTACCTGGTCGAAGATAGAGTTTTTTACCGTCACCTATTATTATTTGTTCGGTTGTTACTAACAAAATTTTTACTATACGAAAATATACTACGTACGATAAATTATATTGATAACTGGGTCCTCATTTGGATCAGAAAGGACTGTTGTATTAATAATGGCATTCGGATTCGCAAGCCGAGCTTTGTCTGTCATAATTCTTGCGAGAAAAAGTCTAACAGATAATGAAAATAGTTAAATTATAAGTAAAAAATTCAATATATTATACTAAATGTGTTTCACCCACCTCGAAGACTTGGCAGAAGGTGAAAAAGGTGCAAATTTTATGTCGACTTTATTTATATACTTCAACATTTCGTATAATATTTAATGAATAAAAAAATTATGTTTGATATATTGTAATTCAGTGCATCATGATGATCAAATAAAACGTTACGTGTTTCGCGTTCAAACGTACGGGTAAAGTTAAATTAACAAGCTTATGTCGTGTAACTTTGAGTTTAATAATATTAAAACTGTCATTTTTTTTTTGAACAAAATATTTTTCAAATTTCACGATGAATATATCTCTAGATTTTTTCCTTCGTATTCTAGCGCTCTCATTTTTTCACCCTTCCTTTGTTCTTATATTCCTTCCGTACTTTTATTCTATAGGCTATGACTTAACTACTCCAGAATTTTTATGGGCTAGCGTATATACAAGCATCGTATGCTTTTTTTGGTTGTTGGGTTATTTAAGTTTAAAGAGTAGAAACGGTTGGAAGACAATTAAAATAAATTGGGATGACGAAGTGGTAGTTATCACTGGAGGTTCAGGTGGTGTCGGCGGCCTTCTGGCCGAGACATTGGCGATCAGGAACGTGACAGTGATCATACTGGATGTTAACCCTCCTGAAATTGAACATGGTATGTAATTGGCTAAAAACGTAATTGTTTTTCGTATTTAACCTTTCTTTATATTCATTTAGTCAACGTAGAATATTTTCAATGCGATGTTTCAAATTATGAAGAGGTTCAACGCGTTGGTAAAGATATAATAGAACAAGTAAATGTTTTTAGTTAATTTATATATACATATACATATTACGTATATGTACTTAGTTTTTAACACTTTTTTTTTCTTAAGTTTGGTAGTCCAACAATACTTGTAAACAATGCAGCTATTGTTAGAGGAAAAACTATTCTTGATGAGTCGATACGCGACATAACAGAGTAAATTTAAAATATTTGACATTATAATGTCAATATTCATAAATTATTATTATTGAATCGATTCGTTTTATTCGCAGTACTATAAATACAAATTTGTTATCTTCTTTCTGGACCACAAAAGTATTTTTGCCAGATATGATTAAGAATAATCATGGTCACATTGTAAATATATTTCATTATTTATTTTAAATTCTAAACATTTTTACTAAAATTATTTCAAATTAAAGGTAACAGTAGCATCCTCACTTGGATATTCCGGATTACCTCAACTAGGTAACATATTTCAATTTATTTCAAATTATACATACAATTATATATTGAAATTAAATAATTTTTTTAAAGCTGGTTACTGTGCTAGTAAAGCTGCTTTGATTAGTTTCCACGAATCACTTCGATATGAATTGGATACTCGGTAATATTAATATAATTTTATATTTCTTTAATTTTTTTATTAAAAGATAATTTTTTTTTTTGCATTAGATACGACGCCAAACAAGTTCGCACAACCCTTGTATGTCCTGGTGAAATTGAAACTGGATTATTTGATGGTGTCAAAGTTTCATTTCCATTTATTACTCCTCGTTTAGCACCATTAGATGTGGTAAAACTAATTGTCACTGCACTGGACAAGAATGAAGGTCATATTATTACTACACCCTATTATGTTTATTTAATGCCTTTATTGAGATTTCTTCCATCATTTATACAAGATCTTGTTCACAAGGTATTTATATATCTATATTTGTTACAATTATTAAATGTTAGAATAATTAATGCTAAAATTTCTGCTTTTAATTTATGAAGTTTTTCGGAGCTAATGATGCAATGAAAACATGGAGGGGTAAAAAGAGTATTTTTAAAAAAGATCAATAAATTATATATCTTGTTGATAGTGATGAATTTTACATAATAAATACTTTTCTAAGCATGAAAATTTTTCTCAAAAATAAATTAATAAAAATGAATCTTTATTCATATTATATATCCACCACTCTCTTATTGAATGCAATAACTCTTCCTCTGCCAGTTTGAGCATTAATTTCTTCCTCAACCATCCTGTTAATCGCATTTACGTAGGCTTTGGCACTTGCTGTAACTACATCTAAATCTGTACCATTTCCAAGATATACGACATTGGATGACTTTTTCGAATCTTTAGCTTCTCCATTTTCCGAATCATCAACATCTTCAGTAATTCTAAGACTAACTTTACCCAAAGCATCCATTCCTTCTGAAACAGCACGAACTTCATAATTCAACAACCGTATTTTTCGTTGTACTAAACGTTGTATAGCTCCAAATACCGCCATGATAGGGCCACTACGTCCAATAGCAGCATCAACAAGTTCTTTATTATGTGAATTATCCTTAAGTTTAACGGTTGCTGTTGACATGTCATAAGTACCAGAGACAACCTGAATTGATTGTAATTCAAATCGTTGCGAATCGCCAGAAGAGACTCGATCTGATAATAAGGCCAAAATATCATGATCTGTAATACGTTTCTTAGTATCAGCCAAAGATTTAAATCTGTCAAAAGCTACGTTAACATCATCCTCACTCATATCGCCATATCCCAATTCTTCGAGACGCGTGCGGAACGCATTTCGGCCTGAAAGTTTGCCCAATACTAAATTTACATTGAAGATACCAACATCCTCTGGACGAATAATTTCATAAGTTAGTTTGTTCTTAAGTACGCCATCTTGGTGAATACCCGATTCATGAAGGAAAGCATTAGCACCCACAATAGCTTTGTTAGGCTGTATTACCATTCCAGAAAGGGATGAAACTATATTGGAAGTACGATATATTTGTTGTGTATTGATTGTATGATATACTGGATAATAGTCAGGATGTGTATGAATGTTCATTACAACTTCTTCGAATGGAGTATTACCTACGAAATAAAGAATGTTAAGAATTCTTTTTAAAAAAAATATATATATATATATATATAAAATAATATAAATAATAAAGAAAGTACATACCGGCACGTTCGCCAATACCATTGATGGAGACTTCTATTTGTCTAGCACCGTTTAGGATACCAGATAAAGTATTGGCAGTAGCTAATCCCAAATCATCATGACAGTGAGTTGACCAAATGACCTAGATTAAAATAAATAAAAATGAATAACTAATAAAATATATTCCAAATTAATAAGAAAAATTGACCTTATCCGATCCACGTGTATTTTTAATTAAATATTTGATTAATCGTCCATATTCTTCTGGATTGCTATAACCAACTGTATCTGGTATATTAAGCGTTGTTACACCTGCCTCAATAACTTCTTCCAAGACCCGACAAAGGAAATCCTTATCGCTTCTTCCAGAATCTTCACTACTAAATTCAACATCATCACAGAGAGTCTTAGCATATGCAACCGCAGCTGCGGCACGCTTTCTACATTCATCACGATCAAATTTTAGTTTATATTTAAGATGTATATCTGATGTAGCAAGAAATGTGTGAATTCGATGCAAAGGCGCGTGTGATACAGCTTCATAACAACGTTTGATGTCTTTTTCAGCAGCACGAGATAGTCCAGCTATAGTCTAAATTACGTATATTATCTAGTGAATTTAAAATATAGCATAAATTACATTCTGCTCGTGTTATTTAAAAATATACTGACCGCAGGCTTGCCTATTTTTTCTCTCCCAGTCATTAATGGACCAACTTCCTTCGCGATACGAGCTACTGCTTCAAAATCTCCTTGTGAAGCAATAGGAAAACCAGCTTCAATAACATCAATACCAAGGGTGGAAAGGTGCCGAGCAATTTCAAGTTTTTCTTCAGTTTTGAGGGTAACCCCAGGTGACTAAAGAAATAAATTTACCAAATAAACAAGAATAAATTTACTATATTGTTTAATAATTATTAACAATATTATTGAGTTTATCAACCATTTACGTATTTTGCAAATGAAATAATTTACCTGTTCCCCATCACGTAAAGTCGTATCAAAAACTATTAATTTGTCCTTTGATACTTCATGGGAAATGTAACGAAATTGTTTTAAAGTTGGGGCTATTGTTGATCGATTTATCGTTGCTAATTTTTTAAAAGGCAACTGTTTTGTCACCGAGGAACGATAAAAATTAAAACTTTTCGCAAACATAGTTTATATCCTTATTTCGATCCGTTAGAAATTCGAGTTTATAAATATGATTCTGACTGAAATGAGTCATAAAATGCAATTGATAATCTTTTATCTCGAAATTTACATCAATCTTACAATGGATAAGAGCATTTAACAAATTCTCCAAAATAGGAAAAATGACTCGGTCCCGATTATAAAACCGATTGCATCTTGCATTGATCTACAAATTTACATAATGATTGACTCTATAATGTCCGCAGACTTAAATAGCAGAAAATAATCTATAAATTTTTATTCTTATACAATTTATTACACAATATATGAAAAATTATTACTTAAAAGAAAAATAAACATAAAAATCGTAAAAACATATTAAAGAAATGAAATTATTCACCCATACTATTTTTTTTTTGGTAAAAAAGTTATCAAACCATCTCGCCTCATCTTTTTTCATCTTTTTGAATATCTATTGTGTCCACATTCGTGCCATTTTGATTTTTAGACGCCGATGATGAATTTATTCCCTCATTGCTATCATTACGAAGGTGTCTTCCCAAATCTAGACTCGAGTTTTGCACTGTGTTCTCTCTGGTCATGTGTACTCCTACTGAAGCAGAAATTAAACTTGGCAACATCGCAGCTGCAGCGATACCCTTCGAACGTGTTTCGGATTTTTCATTTTTATCACCAAAATGAGCTCTGAACCTGCCACCACGAAGCGTCTTAAAAAAGTGTAATTGATTTTGTACTTGAGTAATTGTTTCACTCCATTCTTTTTCAAGATCAGTATTGACTACAGGCGGAGGTGTTGTAGTTTGAGCACCAGTAGGAATTAAGCGAATTATAACTCCGACAGGGATTGATAGAAATCCCAAAACTATACATATTACCCACTCTATTATATTTATTGGTGTTACTTGGAAAGCAGCACCACCAAACTGAACTATTAAGATTTGTCCACAAACCATTATCAAGAATATAATTATTAAAAATTTATTTTTCGTGACACCTTTAAGAACATTTATTTTACCATATAACCGTCGACAACTATGAAATACAAATTGTTATGAATATATTAATATTTTTTTTCATTCTATTAACCGAGTAATAATAAAAAAAACTCACTTGATTTCGTTAAAAATCTGTAAGAATACAAACGTATTAAAAATAATAGTTTGCAACTCCAAGCTTTCCTTTGGCAATCCCAATATAGAACTACCAGCATAAAATAAGACCAAAGTAATTACTAATTGAAATATACTTTGACCGATAATCATTTTCCACATATCTAGAGAGATTAAAGGTGCATTTCTGGATTCAGGTTTACGATCTAATAGTTCGATAGTAGGGGGATCTGTTGCAAGGGCAAGAGCAGCGAGCGTATCCATGATAAGATTGACCCATAATAATTGTACAGCAGTAAGAACGGATTTTTGTTCACTGCTTGAAACGGCTGAAATGAATGTAAGCAATACAGCAGTAACATTGACCGTCAACTGAAATTGTAAAAATTTCTTTACTGCGTCATTTACATTTCTTCCCCACATAATAGCTTTGACAATACTTGAAAAATTATCATCCATTAAAATAATAGATGAAGCTTCCTTGGCAACTTCTGTGCCAGCTATGCCCATTGAAAAGCCAACATCGGAAAGCTTTAAAGCAGGTCCGTCGTTTGTACCATCACCAGTTACAGCAACAACATCACCTAATTTTCTCAAATGACCAACCAATATTCTTTTGTCTTCAGGACTAGATCTAGCGAGAACTTGAAGTTTTGGTAATATCCTATCCATTTGTTCTGGGGAGAGATTACGAAATTCCGGACCTTCCATAACCTCGCCACCTGTAAAAATTCCACATTGTGTAGCAATAGATTTGGCAGTTAAAACATTATCACCGGTGACCATACGAACTTTAACACCAGCTTTTCCACAGTTTGCAACAGCTTCACGTACTCCTTCTCTTAATGGATCTTCGATGCCCACGATACTCAATAAAGTTAATTTATCAAATAAGTCTCCGTAAGAAATTTCCTCTCCGGAATTTATCTCTTCAATTTGAAATTTTTCAAAATCACGATAAGCAATTCCTATTGTTCTTAGACTTTGAGTGGCATAATCATTAATTACTTTTTGGACTTTATCGAAATGATCTTCAGTTAAATCAATTACGCTGCTGGTAGTCGTATTATCGTCAGATTTTACTATATTTATTATTTTATTACATTTTTTCAATATAACTTCGCTAGCACCTTTTACAAAAAATCTCCATTTGGAATCGTCAATTTTTATGACAACTCCCATTGATTTTCTTTCAGAAGTGAATGGGAAGAATTGTACGATTTGAGCATTTTCTCTTAATGATTTAATATCATTATCGGGGTTTAATTCCAATAGAAATCCTAATAATGCGGTCTCAGTTTTGGAACCGACAAAAGTTTTTTTTCCATTTTCAATTTCACCTTCAAAAGCCGTAGAATTGATGGCTATCGATTCATTCAATAACTGTAAAATATCTTGAGGAGCCTCGGAATTTATTTCTTTCAATGAAATAGGTTCTTTCGAAATAACGTTTGCAGAAAGAGAATGAGTTTCAATGTCTTTAGCAAATGGAACAGCTAAACCAATAATCCCAGTGACAACTGTCATTTTATTTTGTGTTAATGTTCCGGTTTTATCTGAACAAATCGTTGTTGCATTACCCATAGTTTCACAGGCTGAGAGAACTCGTACAAGATTATTATCCTTTAGCATACGTGTTGTAGCATATGCAAGCGCTTCGATTTAGAAATAATATATTATATTAGTATTATATATAAAACTTTTAAAAAAAAATAATAATAAATTTACCTAACGTTACTGCTAATGGCAAACCTTCCGGTACAGCAACAACCACAATAGTAACAGTTGAAATAATAATTTTAATCAAAGTATCAAGTATATGGGTGACCGATGGTACTCCATTACGGAAACCCACAAAATATTTTATGAGAAGAACTATAAGCATCAGAAGAGCAGCAGCTCCGCCTAGCTTTGCAATTTTTTCAGCAAGGTCATTTAATTTTTCTTGAAGAGGTGTATCTTCAGCCTCAGACCTTAACGCTTTAAGAATTAAAAAATTAATCACATTATGAAAACATATATATAAAGAATTGTACACTTATATACTTACACATCATAATTTTACCAAAAAAAGAATTAACACCAACACCAGTAACAACGTATTTACCAACTCCTTCCAATACTTTACTACCACTAATTATAAATGGATCAGCTTTAGAATGATGTAAACCCCCATCGTTTTCTTTTTCAAGTTCTTTTAAACAATCTTCATATTTCATTTTTTTTACAGCATCACTTTCACCTGAAGCTGCAGATTCATCACAACGTAAATTATGACCAGAAATTAAGACACCATCAACCGAGATGACGTCACCAGGTTCTAAATTGAGCACATCTCCGACAAGAACATCGTGTACTGATAAAAGGGATTCTTTACCATTTCTAGTAACTTTTACATTGCGATCCTCTTTTTTAGCATTTAATTTTTGAAACTGTCTTTCCTTTTGCCAATCATTCAAACTACCAACTAAAACAACGATTAAAATTGCAATAAGAATAGCAACACCCTCTACCCATCGAATTTTTGGTTGATTTTCTTTAGCAAGTTCTTTAGATCCAAAATCTTCATAAAGGCCAAGACCCAATGATACAATTGCAGCTATTATTAAAAGTATCAAAACTTTTTCTTGCATGGCAATCCACATTAACTCAAGAATAGACTTTGTTTTCTTTACTGGTAATATATTTTTACCGAAAACATTTTTTCTTTGATAAAATAAAGAATCATCTGCTGCAGGGGTTGTTCCAGATTGAACGTTATCTTGTTCATCAATTATATTATCGTTATCTTCACCCGTTATCTCCCTTAAAGTTATTGGTTTTAATGGGGTAGCCTCATCCTTTAAACCATCTCGTTGATCAGTATGAAGACCTTTTACTAAACCATCTAATCCTCCATAAGATTTTAATATTTTGAGACTTTGGCTTTTTTGTGTAGGCTCAGCAAGGGGAGAAAGTAATTTAGGAGTGAATGCAAAGGGATTGGATGAACTTGAATAAGTTTCTGTTGGTTCACGAGTATCAATTGTTATTTCCGTACTCATATTTTTTTTAGTATTTTTAGGTTCTTCTTTTAAAGAAGTTAAAGTTTTTGGACTAATAGGAGATTCAGGACTTATCTCTATCGCAGTGGTATCGGTTATATCTGTTATTATGGAAGGCGAAAAAGAAGTGACAGGGACGGTTAAAGTATCGTCTTGATGTACTGAACCCATATTTAGTAAAATAAATACTAAAAATCAAAGGTCTTTTTATATTAAAATTTAAAACCAACCAGACAATTATTTAATTTTCTATAAAGATATAGTTGCCTTTGTATAATTTTTTTAAAAAATAAAATTTCTAATTTTATTAAGGACTAAGTTTTGTCCTTAAAAAAAAAGCTTTTTTGTCCTTTGGAAAGTTAAATGGAAAAGGACATGGTGTAAATAATGCAAATAATACAAATTTAATTGCCGCATATTTTATTATATTTTATACTATTTAATTTAATTTTTGTGTGCCTTATATAAATTGGCACATATCGCAAATCGCACCATAATTAGATAAGATTTTATCGAAAATGCAGAATCTGTTGTTTACATCGTATCACTCGCTAATTTACTCGGTAAAAATTTCAAATGAAGTTCGTTTAAGCGAACATATGTTTTTTTGAAATTTTTATAATTAGTTCAAACCAAACATTTATGAAAAAAATTTCAGGTTTCAAAATAAATTTGAGATCTCTGAAATATTAGTTTGTATTAATTTATTATTTGACGCGAATTTATAAATAGACACGAGCTATCTATTTAATTTAATTAATAGATGGTCTGTATTGTGTGGCTAATTTAAAGAGTCGATATACAGATATACAGGATAATCAATTTCTTAAGAAGGATGGTTCTTAGGAGAAGTAGCGTGATTGATTTAGATTGACATCATGTTAAATAAATATGGTATTACAAAAAAACGTGTGTTCCATCGAATGTAAATACAAAGAATTCTAGAAAGTGTAAACAGAAAAATCTGTAACTAACTTTAATAGTATATATTATGAGAAGGGAAAAACTTCTATTAAGAAAAATTATTACGTATACACGTATCAGTCCGTATCATTTATAATAAAAATGATTCATGTAGACCTATTGTTGTAACAAAACTATGAAACCTAAAAAAGGTTTATCCGAAAAAAAACTAAGAAATCGCAATTTCAGTACACGCTCTGGCTAAATCTTATCACATCGGAGATCCTAATTTGAAATTCTTCGGAGACGGAGAATCAAAAATTTGGTTCGAAATTGAAATTCGAATCTTGCATCTAATCAATTGTTTATTATTTCTCTTTAGAACAAAATTAATAATTGACTATATTAGTTCTGCCCAAAGTTAAGTTAAATTTCACAAAATTGATGTGTAACTTTTCACTTTTGATCTCGCATATTGTGTTATATGAGAACGAGCACTAAAAAAAAAAGTTTTCTTATCTAATTTTAGTTATTTAATTATAATTATGTAAAGGATATAAAAAATCCGGGCATTTATATCTGGATTGGGTCTAGTTTCTTGAATATCACATAATGTTGATCAACTTTACTATGTTTGGTCAACTCAAAATATTTTATCGGGCGACGGGCGTCAATACACTTGCTTTCCAATTAGCCTTTGCCGCAAAACCTTTTAGTCTCAATTTGTATCATGAAGAAACTCGTTGGAAAAAAAGCAATACAATTTGCTATTTTCTATTAAAAATTGGTGAACTCAATTTCCGAAAAGGAAAAGGGGGACGTCTAAAGCTCGGGTTCGATCACGTGACCCTTAAAATTTCAAATTTGTACGTCACACCTCTGTCTTTCATTTTTTATTATGTATACAAATTTTATGTTTTATTTGTCATACCATTATTTGTTCAATCATAATATGGTAAAGTTAATATATATTATATAAATGTAAAAATATCAAATTTATTAAAAATACTTAGAAATTTTATAAAGATTAATATAATTTAGAAAATTTAAAAATGATATTTTTAAATGACTGTTGCTAATTTGCTCTCCATGTGAAATCACCTAGGTGATTTCACCCATATATAAATTTATTAAAATCGGGTGCTTTATCTATAATAAATCACAAAAAATTAAAAAATTAATATATAGTTTTAATTAACTGAAATTTTTATTATAATCTGAAATATATTTATTGTGAATGGAAAATCTATAATCCTATTATATCATATTATAGTTCATATGATTTTACAGACTTTTAATAACTACACTGAAGTTAAAAATAATTGAAATTAGAATAATAAAAGATAAAATTAAATGAAATTAAAATGAAATTAAATGTAACTAGAAATAAAATATATAAGGTTAGAATAAACCAAAACCAAAGATAAAATAAAGAAGGTAAATGAATAACCAAAATCAAAGTGAAATCAAAATGAAACATAAAGTAAAAATGAAATCATGAAGTTGAAGTATAAAAAAATAAAAAACCTCTACTAAAAAAAAGAAACCCAAAAAAGAATCTAAAGAAAAATTAAAGAAATCCAAAAAAAAACATGAAAAAAACTAAAAAAACCTTTAAATAAATCCAAAGATTCAAGAAAGAAATTCAAAAAAAACTAAAGAAAATCCAATAAAATCTAAGAGAAAATCTAAAAAAAAGATCTGAGAAAAAAACCTAAAAGAAATCCAATAAAATTTAAAAAGAAATCCAAAGAAAATGTTCAAAGAAAAATCTGGCTAAAATAAAGAAATCTTAAATGAAAAATAAAAAAAAAACTAGACTTCTGAAATTTTAAAAAACTTGAAATTTACCATTTACTAGAATACCAAAGAAGTTAAAAAATCTATAAAAAGAAAATGGGTAATTTATAAAGAATAATAGCAAAAGAAAAAAAAACAAATATTATAAAAGAAAAGCTTACCTTAAAAGTTTAAAAAAAGAAAAGGTATTAAAAAATATTAAAAATGTTAAAAAACATTAAGAATACTAAAAGTTTTAACATTAAAAAATGTTAAAAATATTAAGAATGTTAAAGTTTATCAAAGAATATTGAAAAATATTAAAAAATAAAAAGATTATTTATTATCAAATAAATAAATATACAAAAATAATTAATCAGGTGATATTACCTATATTAAATAAATTTATTTTAGTAATAAAAATTAATAAATAATATCACCAGAATCCTGAACATTTCTCATACAACTCACATTTGAGTTTACATAGAATTCATATCCGCCGATTGGAAAAATAACATGTGATATTTTAATAATATTTAATGGGTTTTTAGCTGTATGTAATCTTTGCCAATCAGCTAATATGTTATATGTAAATTCTAGCTAGAATTGAATATTACAAGAATGTTTTTAAAATTTCTTATCCTATATATTCCTGTATTTAAGCTATCCAGTGATTGGAATTTTACAATCTTATATTTGTTAAATTCGTCTCAGTGAGAGAAATCTAATGATAATAAGATTATATTTCTATCTTAAATATTGATTGAGTTATTACAAAAAACATATTTTATTATATATTACTTATAAGTTGTATGAAAGATATTTAGGATATTATATCACCTAAGTGATTTCATCTCAAATACAAAATAATTAGATTCTTTTTAAATTTATTTTAAATCTTAAAAATTATAATATGATTTATATTAGAAATTAAAAATATTTAGATTATATATTATAAAGATGATTTTTATTTGTATACAGTGTATTCAAACATGGATTTCTAAAAAAGTAAATTTTACATGCAGATTATTCAATATTGGGCAGAATTAAGTTTAACGAAAAATAAGAAAAATAGAATGTGTTAAATAAGTTAAAATTAACATTCAAATCAACTTTAATGCTTTAAGTAAACTTGCAAAGCAGACAAAAATACATATATTATATATTCCTTTTAAAATTATATTTAATAGAAATATTTATGTATAATTTTTTTTATGAAGTTACATGATATATATATGTATGAATATCCAGTATAAATTAAGAAATTTTTTATTATAAATTATATATAATTACATTAAGAAGTTAAGTTGATATAAATCAATATATTGAAAAAGCACTGAAAATTTAGTGCATTAAACATTATAATGACTATTGCATCTTAAATATTGAATAATACATAGTTAATTTAATGTAATAATCATTAGGTAAAATTGTGTACTGTTTATCCAAGCATTATTCATTAACGATGCAATGTAATTTATATTTTTTCTTAAGAACTTTGGTATCACATATATGATATATCACTGTTTCATATAATATTTGTAATAAATGGTAATAAGTATACATGCTGCCAAAATTAATTTGGGATGCCATAATTATTGTAAATTAATTTGGGATTTGGGATTTAGCACTATAGTAATTTAATAGTAATTTGTGATTTGGGATTTTGTATTTGAATTTTGGCAACATATATAGTAATAAGATCAATAATTAAAATAAATATTAAAGTTGTACAAAGAAAAAAATAGCTTTTTTTCTTCATTCTTTCTTTCATAATTTTCCTTTCCCCCTCTCTTTTCATTCTTCTCTTTCCCTCTCTTTCATTTTTCCTTTTCTCCTTTCTTTCATCTAGTAAATAATCATTTTTACCTAATAATCATTACATATTTTTTTAGACAACTGGATGGATATTCATTTTATTTATTTTTCTCATTTCTTTTTGTATTATTATTCATTATTAACTTTCATCTTTCTTTTTTAGATTTCAATTATATTAGATTTTTATTTCTTTTAGGTTTACCAGTTCTCTTTAATTTAGAATGGGTAAGTGTTCAATTTTATTTTCATTTTATAGCTTTCTTTTGTCTTCATTGCTAACAATTGTCTTTTTATATTTCAATACTTCTTTTTTTTAGGTTTCAGTAGCTTTCTTATGGAAACTGTAATGGATTTTTATTACAGTCAACTTCCTTTATAATCACACCCCTTGGGACTAGCAAATGGAATAATTATAAAGAGGTGTGCTTATAGTGAGATTTTTTTTATATAGTCACATATATAGATAATTTTCATTTTAGTGTGATTATATATAAAGATTTTTTTATTATATAATTATAAATAAAATATTAATATATTTATAAAATTTTAAAATTTTTATTTTTAAGTTCTGCGCTGTTTGACATTTTGCTTAATATCTTGGCATCCAATGATCGTAGAAAGATGTATCATAGTTCGTTGGAATCATCTCATAACGACGAGTCGAATGGTGGTAAAATCATCTTTTTACGATCACTGGATGCCGAGATATTGAGCAAAATGTCAAAAATCAGCATTTTTGTATTTTACGATACTGTGCTGTTTGTCGTTTTGCTTAATATCTTGGCATCCAATAATCATAAAAAGATGCACTATAGCTCGTTGGAATCATCTCATAATGACGAGTCAAATGGTGGTAAAATCATTTTTCTATGATCACTGGATGCCGAGATATTGAACAAAACGTCAAACAATGCAGTATTATAAATACAAAATGCTAATTTTTGACGTTTTGCTCAATATCTCAGCATCTAGTGATTATAGAAAGATAATTTTACCACCATTGACTCATCATTATGAGACGATTCCAACGAGCTATAGTACATCTTTCTACGATCATTGAATGCCAAGATATTAAGTAAAATGCAATATTTTTAGGTTATAACAATTTTGACATGTTAAAACTATTTTGGCATTTTGACAATAACCTGTAGAGTTTTGGCAGACAACTTTAGTTATATTATAGATCACATAATTAGTGTGCTTATAAATAGGAAAATTTTCTTATATTTACTAACTAATGATTAGTATAATTATATTTTTAATTAATAAAGTAATTATAAAGAAGGCGTATTCTATATAAAAAAGTTCAGACCAAATTATTTGTACCTTAAGGGAGGGAGTGTTTATACAAGAGGTGCTTATAAAGAAGGTCAACTGTATTTATTATTTTTTTTATCATTATATATTAATCTTTCTTTTCTTTAGGTCTTTGATACATAAAATTTCAGTAAAAAGTCTATTAATATCTTTTTAATATTTCTTTCTTGGCTTTATACATATAGAATTTTGGTAAAAAAAATGTAAAAATATATTTTTTTTAAATTTTTTCTTTTTATAAAATATTTTTAATATTTCATTTTTTTTCTTTTTGTAAATGATAAGTATTTCAATAATCCAAAAAATTTTTAATTTTTATTTTATCAAGCATTTCTAATGTTCATTTTATTTCTTTTTTTAGGTAGTATTTTTTAAGTCTCTGGAATGAAGTGAGAATGTGATAAGTAAAATTATAAGTGTTTTTTTATTTTAATGAGCATTATTAATTACTTTGATTTCTTTTTTTTTTAGATGTATTTTTTTTCAAGTCTCTTTCAATCTCTCTGGATGTGGAATACTAATCAGAATAGGTTTAGAAATATTGATATCAGGTTGGCTAAAAATAGCATTTGTTATAGTACTCCAGTCTCCAGTTCTTCTTGGATGTATTACATTAGATATTTATATATTTTTCTTTACCTTTACTTTTATTTTTAACAAAACAAAATATCTACTAATGTTTTTTTCATTTATTACTATTTAGTTGCAAAGATTAGGTAGCTTTAAATGATACCAGAAATCACCTGATTTCACCCAATTAGTAGACTTAACTCTTCACTCACATATAATCAAATTTTGATTGGTTAAAAATATATATAATATAATATAAATATATAATATAAAATAGAATTATGCAATTATTGCTGATCGTTTGTACCATTTTTCCACAGGAAAGAAATAACAAAAACTATAGCAGTTTAACGACTCAAAGTTAGTTTGAATAATATTTTTAGACATAAAAATTTGTTATTTTTATTTAAAACACAATTTTTACAAAAAAGAATGGAAGAAATAGGCTTATTTTTGACCAAGTACATATTACACTCCTTTTTACTATACTTGCTTTCATTCGAACAAGTTACAATAGGAAAGAGTAACTTTTCAATACAGTATACATATTTTAAGATACAGGGAAAGCTTTCTTATACTGGGCAAATATTATTTATTCACAATATAGAGAAAACAGTTATCTTTTATTGGATGTTTCTTCACTGGAATAGAAAGTCAACAAACTTGTAGTTGTTACGAACAACAAAGATTTTGTAGAAAAATATAAGTCCAGTTATAATATTTTTTCAGATAACCTTAATCCAAATTTGAAATATAAAGTTTTTAATACTTAACTAGTGTATTTAGTGTTTTACCGATTAAGAAACATATTAGAGACCATTATTATTATCGAATATATAGATTATTATTAGATAAAATCATGTCAATTAAAAATTGACTTAGTAAAAATATTGACAATAATAGAGAAACAAAGACTTACATTCAATTTAGTCACAAGCATACAATTTGGTACTTTAGATTTTATATATCCTATACTTATTGTAAGACTTTATATGCTACAATACTTTCTCGCAATAGGACCTTTTGTGGGAAATGCAAACCAATGATATTTGAAACATTTAAACCATCTATTAATTATTTGCAGAATCATCTTACACGCATAAAAAGCATAAATTAGTTACTAGTCAATAACAGAACCTTAAATAGATTGCTGAAGTAGAAATAAAAAATCGTAACATAGTTGCTCCTAATGGTCAACAGTTCATTATGCAAAAATGTAGAGGGGATGTTATAAGGCATCTTTATTATAGGATTACACGAAGTGACCTAAATCTTTTACAGTCTGATGTCACTGCTAAGCAGTTGGAAAAATATAAAAAAGACACAAACGTCATTGGAAGAAATAGGAAAATTACGTGATTATATTGAATGGATTGGTAATCCATTTTTAGATGATGAATTTAAATTGATTAAAACTTCAATAGAACTCCACCTACTACTAATAAATGTTACCGTAGAAACTTTCAACTTTCATATAAAACCTTACCTTAGGATTAACTTAAATTCTATTGGTTAATTAGCTAAAAAGTAAAAAAATCATAACAATGTAACTTAAAATTTCCTTTTATAGTAGAATCTACAATAAATTTTACATACAAACCTTACCTTAGGCTTAGGGGTAACCTATCTTAGGAGTAGGTAGGATCCTACTTCAATGCATCAAGTTATTTCTGAGTATGATCATAATAAATTACTCAAAAAGATCAACAAGACAAAGAAGATTAGTAAAACAGAATTAACTTTTCTGTTCAACACTACTAAAACTGAGAAAGAAATAGATGTAATTAATAAATTTTTATACCCACATCATGATAATTTGGACGATTTTTTGATTGAAGGAAAAGAATGTATTGTTGAACAGTTAGATGGTATCTTATTAGTTTTAGATCAAGTATTACAATATTATATTGATTATAATTACAACTTTAAACAAAGGTTAAAAATACAATGATACCTAATTATCAATGATGATAGTAATAATCTCATATTAAGAAGATTACAAAATATCTATAAAGTTCATGAAATTACATCAGTTCCTAAATCATGGGTTTCTCCTACGATTGAAGAATATCATGGTAAATCATTAGTAAAAAAGGCATATGTGTAACTTAAAGAAAATTATATGAATACAGATAGAATGCGATTAACCTTAGAAGTAGCTACAAATTATAAAGAATTAGATATTTTAAAGTAGGCTATAGAAAAAGACCAAAAGTTTAGAGCAGTTAAATTAAAAATGTGCTATAATAGGAGGAAAAAACAACTTGATCAAGAGTTAAATATTGGACATGTTAGTATTAGTAGTAGTGATAGTTAGTGATCTGATCCTAAATCTGTTTAATCTGGATGGATCCTTAATCTGAATTGAATTCAGATATCTGTATCCTATAATTTTTAATAGGATGATCCTTTAATAATCTGGATGACTATCATTCAGATAACCATCCAGATGATATTTTTTTCTTCAATTAATTTCACTATTTATAAAAATTCTTACGGTTATACAATTCCAGAACTCCTTTTTATTTTCTTCTTTACTACTATTGATTTTTTTCTCTGATTCCTTGAAATTTCTTTGAAATATAAATATGTAATTACTGTAATAAATAAAATACAAAATATTGAAAATAAAATGGATTGTGATTTTAATTATATTCAAAGTGAAGATTTTAATATTGACATGATCGAGCAAAACTTTTCAGAAAAAGATAAAGGTATCTAAATAAAACTTAAATTAAGAAAAAATTTTTAAATAACAAATTAATAATTATTCAAATTTTATGAAAATAAAGAAACTGAAACAAGTTCCTTATTAAGTTTATAAGTGGAAATCCAAAATATCATATAAATAAAAAAAAAAATCATCATTCATGAAAAATCACTTTGAGATAGGATACAATATAAAAGAAGAACAAATTCGTACTTATATAATTTTAGATAAAAATGGTAATCGATGTGGTAAAGTATATCAAAATACTGGCAGCTTAACCAAAAATCTTATTGCACATCTACGAGATATTTATCAAATTATCAATGAGGATAATAAAAATGAAAATGCTCCAAAAAAAGTAAAATTTTTTGCTACAATTAAAAAATTTATTTGAAGATTTTTATTAATATTTTAATTAATATTTAAATTTAGTTATGAAATACAAAAATCACAGATTTTGCTCGATCTTATCGGCCTCATCCTAAGTATATCCAAAAACAATGAGAAGAATCAGTCCTTAAATGGATGTTGATTACTGATCAACCTCTTGCCACTATTACAAACCCAGTATATAAAGAAAAAATGTTCCAATTTGATCCTTCATTCATAGTACCTGAAGAACAAAAAATTAAAACCATAATAGTTAAAAGTTATCAACACAATTGTGAAGATTTAAAGAATATTCTAAGTGAAACTGCTGCAACAGTATCTCTCACCACAGACCTTTAGTCCAGTAGGACTAAATATGGATATATTGGTATTACAGCTGTATGAATTATGCCCAATTTTCAAGTTAAAGATGTAATACTAGAAATAAAGTATGCACCATCTCCTCATACTGCAATTTTAGTTGTTGAATTACTTTATGAATGCATTTCAAGTTGAGATCTTAATGGACGTGTAACAGCAATTATTACCGACAACAGTTCTAATATGAAGGCGGCATTTCCTATTTTAACTCAAAAAGATCAATGTGAAGTTATTCAAAGGCTTTCCTGCATTACATATACGCTTCAATTAATAATCAGGAAAGGATTAGCATCTGTAGAAATTTTAGCTGCACATACAAAATGTATAATTAATTTTTTTTAACACAAAAGCAGATAGAAAGATTGAAAGAAGTGCAGCGTAAGTTGGGATATGAGGTACAAGGAACACATGATTTCCAAAAATATTTAAGACCTGATGAATTACAACAAATCATTGAAAATATAAAAAATGATGATAAATGGATATAATGCGCTATATACAAGATGTACAGTTGTGCTGGAATTCTTTATACTACTATGCTTAGGATAGACTTTTTTATCTCAAAGATGCAATTATTCAACTTCAAACTAATTTATATACTAGTACAAATAGAGAAAATAAAAAGGATGATACTAAACTAAAAAAAATCATGTTATCTGAAGAAGAATGGAAATTGTTAGGCAAATTAATTGATTTTTTATCTTCATTTGAGGGAGCAACTTGATATTTTTCTAGAGGTACATATGTAATGCTTAGTAAAATGATACTAACTATTAAGGAATTCATTTTGATTTAGCTACTGACTCAGAAAACTCACCATCAAATAATATTGATTATCTTAATGAAGACACAATATTTGAAGAAGGTGATATTGAAATTAATAATGAAGAGATTATAAGCAATATTACCAAAAAGAAAATCTCTATTAAAGATTCATTAAAGACTGATGGAATTTTTGAAAAAATAAAAAGTAATATTTACAATGCATTACTTTATTATTGGGATACTCCTAATGATATAGGATTAATGGCTACTTTATTAGATCTGCGTTATAAGGAGTTAAGTTTGGAACTAGAAGATAAAAAAATTGAAATAATTCAAAAATTTCATAATAAGTTTAATGAGTTGAATTCTAATAACTCAAATAATACAACACCAATAATACCCATAGCAAAGTCATCTAATCCAATCATGCCTTTTTCAAGTGCAGAATCTTCATTACGTTCATAAAAAGAATACCGCCAATATCATCAAAGTAAGACTAAAAAATCATCAACACCTGTAACTATTGATGAAGTTGATAGTTATCTGTTAATACCAGCTGCATTGGAAGCAGAAGATCCATTAGATTGGTGGCAAGTTCGTGCAGGAAATTTCCTAAAGTTATTACAAATTGCCTGCAATTCCAGCTACTTTTGTGTTAAACAAAAGATTGTTTTCTTATGCTGGTTCTCTAATTTCAGCAAAAAGAAATCATTTAGACACAAGTTTAGTAGGCCAGATATTGTTTTTAAAGAGAAATATCCATTCAATGGAAGTTTTTGCAAAAGAATGAGATGAAGTTAAATAATATTAACCTTGAATTGTTAAAACATTTTTTACTTATTAATATTTTAATTTGTAATAAATAATAATAATATATAAAATAAATGAAATGTTCATTAATATTAAATATAAAATAGTGTTATAGTTTTCTAAATCTTTAATAAATATTAAATAATTTATTAGCGAAATTTTTTTTAAAAAAAATAATTCTTATTTCTCAGACTCCAAGCAAATGGACCAATAAAATTTATAGATCCTGGATGATCTGTTAAAATTCAGATTGGGATAGATCTAGATAGATTCTAAATTATTAAATGCAAAATTAGGATAAATCTGGATAGATCCTAAATTATTAAAGATCAATCCGTGAAATTTCAGATCTGAATGGCCATTTGGATCTGCTAAAGGGATTTGGAATTGGATCCAGATGACTATTTAGAAATAGGATCAGATCACTAGTGATAGTAGTAGTCACAAGAGTAAAGAAAAAATAAGGTATAAATTAGTAATGCTACTGAATTGCTCAATTTGGGCTAAGTCCTCAACATTCCATATACCGGTCAAAATAAGACAAATCAGACACGTGATAAATCAGCAAAAAATCAGCTGAAAATC
>JADRCO010000615.1:0-29631 GCA_021464525.1 Rhizophagus sp. LPA8_4_AMF
GACTATGTTTAACATAATAATAATTAGTAAAAAAAAAAAAAAAAAAAAAAAAAATTTTTAAAAACATAAAAAAAAAAAAAAAAAAAAAAAAAAAAAAAAAAAAAAAAAAATCTTTTTGAAACCTTATTAAGAAATAATAATACTACCGACCGAGCTGAATTTAGAAAAGAAATAAGAAAGGTTCTTTCTTTTTTTAAAAAGCAAAATTCTTGTACAATAAATAATTTAAATCCCGATCATCAATATTTTATTGAATTTAATTGGATACAATATTATTAAAACACGTTACAAGGGAAAAAAAAAAAAAAAAATTTTTATAAGAAACGAAAAATTCAAAAAAATAAATAGGTTTCCGAGATAACTATTTTTTATAGTAAATTAACTCACCCGGGATATGTAATACCTGAACCACTTAAATTTAAGGGTTACTCTCGGGTCACTCTCGGGTCCCACATGTTAAACGCAACACAATATATTCAATAAAGACCGAATTAATCCCAGGGTCACGAGTTTGTAACTGGAAACTCGAAAAAAATTTTAACTTTAGCCAATTAGTAAACTATTTATGTTTATCAGAAAATTTTCATAGAAATAATAAAAAACTAATAAAAGTACAAGCAGATGACAATAACATTATTAGATGAAATTTTAAAATAACGTTTAGTATCTGCGCAACATAGATTATAAAATTCAATTTCATTCGCAATTGAATGAGCAAAAGCGCCAAAAAAACAAATATTATTATGTGATCACGATCAACTTAAGAAATTGTTTTTTTTTTATAGTTCTATTAAATATGGTAAAGATCAACATCACCCGATTGTTTTTCGCATATCGCACGGCCGATATTTTAATTAAACTTTTTGGTTCGGTGATTCGGTTATTTCAAATAAATGAACTTGTTTCATTAAGATTTTAGCTTTTATGATTATCCTTGTTAAAGAACAATATACCACACTATATTTGATGATGTAGCGATTAGAATTAGGTAAACCATTGTTTCTCAACGAAGAAAAAGTGTACAATCGTACAATCATTACTACATTCTAAATAAAAAATGACGTTCAAGTAAATTAACCATATCAGATATACTTGAAACAAGTACTGCAAGCACCTGGATCGCAATCATTATTATCATGCAGTAATTGCAGCTTGGTGTGCTTATTTTCGTTTCATCTCATGCAAATAAGTTATCCTAATCAAGGACATTTTCAAATGAATTTGGGAATTTTTATAACCAAATTATTTCTTTAGTAAAAAAAAAATTTTGATTTTATTTATGTTATACCGATTATCTTCATTGCATGAGATAAGCGATAAATCAATAATAATCTAAAAGAATTGTTCACAATTATATTATTCACATGTTTCATATACTGATTCGATGATGCTAAACTCAACAAGCTGAACCGATTTTAATTAACTTGTGCGAAAAAACGATGCCGATTATCCGACGATTGATTATCATTATTATTATCATTTAAGCGGGATTCCGAATTTGCCAGAAATGATCATCATTGAAAGGTGACAAATATAGATTATTTATTGATTCATACCATTGAGTTTCGAACACTACATTTTTTTTTTTTAATGAAAATAAAAATAAAAAAGTAAAAATAAATTAAAAATAAATTTCTTTGATTTTCTTAATCCAAATTTTAAAAAAAATTTTAATCATGTAACTAATTTATCACAATAGCTTCATTTGTTTATTTATAATTATTTAATGTTACCTGTTACCAAATTTATTATAAAGCATTTGAGCGCATTGTTTATTTTTTTTCCATTGGAACAGTCGGTATTCGGACTTAAATTCCTGTTTGATTCTAATTAAAGGTTTTTTTGTCTTCATTTAAATATTTTTGAATGGTTTCTCCACTTGTTTCTAATTGACAACAAATAATTTACAACAGGTAATTGAATGGTTTCAATGTGAGTTTGAAAAGCAATGGACTAATATTGAAAATAAATAGAAGTAATGAAAGTAAAGAAATTTAATTGAATTGATAAAAAGAATTATTAAATGTAATAATGTTATATAATAAACGAGTTTTTTTGTCTTACCATTAAATCACTTTGTGTCGATCCCTTGCGTCATTTATATTAATAATCCTGAAAAATTATTTATTATTTTATATTACTAATAGCTGAAAAGTTTTTCAATTACGGATAAAGAATAAAAAATTCTTTATAAAAAAAAAATCAACAATTAATAATTAAAAATGCATTAGTTCTTAAGTCGGAAATTCCGATTTGATGATAATTATATATTTATTTTTTTTTTGAACTCCACTAAAAAAACAATGTTTCGGAGTTTTTTTTAAAAAAGTCACTCTGTATTAAATTAGTTATTAATAAACAATTACACAATTATATATATAATTTATTAAAAAAAAAAAAAAAAAATATATAATTAAAAAAAAAAAATATTAATTAAAAAAAAATTTTTTAAACAAACGCAAAAAGGTGATTAATTATGTTACTTTTTACGATCGATCAACTGTTTATCCATTTATATAATACTTTAAAAGCACAATATTCCGTGAAATAATGCCTAATAAACCTGGTGTAACTGAACCGGGATCCAATTATTTCTATTTTTTTACTAAAAAATTTACAAATAAAGTAATTCGTAATTTAAATCTTGTGTAAAAATATCTTGGTTATTCTTTCCTTAATATAATATTACTTCTAAAATTCTTTTTGGTCCCTACATCTCCTAATTACCTTTTAAAGGTTGATCTATTATACATCATTTTGTACTTTAGCCAATCAAATAATTTTCGCACCCGATTTCTTATTTTTAAATATAATCTAATACTTTTTCAGAGACAGTGGGTTCCTCCGCGATAAAGTAAAACCGGTATTCATTTAAAAACCCTGAAACCCTGAAAAAAAAAATTATAAATATATAAAAATAATAATTTTTTTTTTTTTTTTCACCATACCTCTTCTACCATTTTCGCTCTCTACTTTTTATGCAATTTTTTCTTGAAAAAAAAAAAAATTTGATATAAAGAAAACTGGTGATAATTACATTGCATATCAATCTAAAAATAAAATTCAAAACAAACATAAAAATTCCACACTCTCTTCTTTACTTTACAATAATTAAAAAAAAGTCTTCTTTTCCATCCAAAGACAAATTTTTTTAATCCTTATAACATAATATCCAATTATAATAATAATAATTAATAACTTAATAATTTAATAATAATTATAATAATAATGTTGTTAAATGTGATAAAATATTTTAAAAAAGATTACAGAGAAGCTTCTTTAAGAAGTCTTTTTGCTTTAATATTCGTAAGTATTATTTTAGGAATATCAATGAACAAGATACTTATAACATTTGGAATAAGAGATGCCGAACCATTAGTAACTTTACAAATTAGATATTCATCAAATATACCGGTATGGTCATCGTTTATATGTGGTCGAGGTTTTACTAGTGCTATAGTACAAACTTTAAAAAGAGGTGTACCAGGTATAACTGAAGATATAGCGACCGATTTACCTCAAAGTTCTATTCAAAAGCTTAATACGGATAGTTTAACTACTGGTGATTGGACCAATAATTCTGGTTCTTGGCCTTGTTTCATATTTAATCCTGGAAATACTATGTTCTTTAAACCCGGTGTAATTGATCAAATCATTATGTTAGGTTTGGTTGATCAAGCGGCTACTCAAAGTCCATCTGGTGTATTATTTGGTTTATTTAATAACGAAAGAAATTTATCGACTGTTGAACCTTTTGTTGGTCCTGTTCCTTCTATTAATACTTATACTTTTACGAGTTATGAAAGAATAGGTGTTAACAAAGATCATCATTCTTACTTTTTTGTTAATAAACAAAATACTATTCCAACGACTTTTTCGAATCAAAATTTAGCTGCAAGATTTTTATATTCTCCTGATACATATTTGGTAAGTGTCATTTCTTTTTATAGTAAAATTTAATTTTGGTTTACAATTTACTTTTTTTACTGATGACTATTTCTTAAATATATTAAATTTAGGTACAAAAATATACGGAAAAGGCTCAATATACGCCATATGGTAATTAAGTCTATATTATGTAATGATGCTTACTTGAAAAGGGTTAATACAGAAATTAATTAATTATTGATATTTTTTATTTCATTAGATCTAATCTCTAGTGTTGGCGGTTTGATAACGTATGCTTTGGCGCTCTGGTTTATTTTATTTGGGTAATTATTATTTAAATTATTTAAATTATTATATTATATATATTATATATATTAATTATAAAATTAATTTATAATTTTTTTCTACTTATTTTTTTACAGGAGAGGAAAGTACCGTTCATGGGGTTTGATTCAAAGATATGTTTTACGTAATTCTCCAAACGCGAGAAATAGAGATAATAGTAATTGTTTATTACCTTTTATAAATGAAAAATCTCAAGATGTTGATAATAATAGTACACTTGTTTGTCCAAAAAATTTTGATGATGAGGAACGACCTCCTTCAGCATTTTATTTCTCGACTTCAGGAACTCCAACACAATCAAGATTTACAAATTCATTATCTCCAAATACTACTATTACACCATCATATTCATCAAAGGAATTAAATAAAAGGATTGATGCTAAAATCAATCAAAAACTTTGGTTTGTAGAACAAACTTTAAATCGTCATTACCTTTCCGGATTTAAATTACGTAGATATGATGTTGATTTAAAAAAATTGGGATTTGATACTTCATATGATGATGATAATAATGAAAAAGTAGCTTTAACTCCACCAACAATTCATCATAATTGGAATAATTTTGATTCAAATGTTCAAAACAATCATAGGAGTGTTCAAATTCCTCACTCATTAACCCCTGGTAATAAAAGTAGTAGAGATACTTTAAATCCGGAAGAACAAAGAGCTCAATATCCAAATGTGGCAATAGGTCAAGTTCCTTTGGAGAAGAAACAAAGAGGAAGGAATAGTGGAGCGGGAAGTGGAAATTATCAACAATTTGTTAACGCGTCTACAAATTTTTCAACCGGAGTTGTTACAACATCACCATCATCATATTATCCTCAAATATCCCAAAGTGATAATGTGAACAGTAATAAGAACAGTAATGTGAACAGTAATCCTAATTTGAACGGTAATTCAACAATATTATCGCTTCCACCTTCACTACAAAGTAGTGTCATTAACAATCAGGAACAAGTTCAAGGTCCACCACAGGGGGGTGCACCGCAAAGCCCACCACCACAAGGTGCATCACAAGGTCCGCCACATCTTTCACCATAAAAATCCGATATATAATCTTGGGTGGTTTGGATATTATTTTAATTATTATTATCTTGCAGTATATTAAGTTAATGGAGTATATAAAGTTAATGGAGTATATAGTGGAGTATATTAAGTTGATGGAGTATATTAAGTTATGTATATTAAGTATATTTAAATTATTTGACTGAGGTGCTCCGCACCCTACTCAAATAACTATTGTATACCGTAAACTCACACGATGGAAACATTTACTCTAATTGCTTCACTACAAAATTTAATATTATATAAAAAAAATGTATTTGTATAGTTAATTTGTTTGTAAAAAAAGAAATATCAAAATATTTATTATTATTATTGTAGATGTTAAGAAAAAAGTTTCTTACCTTATAATTTTAATTGTTAATCATAAATTTTTGCTGCGGACATGCTGCGTACGTACTGCGGACAATGCTGTGGAACATGGACAATGCTGTGGACATGTTGCTCATGTTGCTGTTGGGACATGCTGCGGACACGCTGGCTGGCTGGCGGGCACGCTGCGGTTAAACGAATTAAACGAATTAAAAAAGAATTAAAAAGAACTTTGAAAAAAAAAAAATAAAAAAATAAAAAATAAACTGTAAAAAAATAAAAATAATTGAGAATTATCGGAATTTAAAATTGAATATTAAATAAAATATCATGTTACAAAAAGTTTTAAATAACGCGTTTCACATATTATTTTTTTTTATTTTTTTACTTTATTTGGTTTCTTTATATTTCGATCATTATATTGTCAAATTTGGATATTTTGATAATATAATATTTTTGGTATTTTTCTTAAAGAAAAAAAAAAAAGAGATTAAAGCGATTATCATAATATGATATTTTGAAAAAGAAAACAATGAAAACATCATGATAATTATTCTTGTGAAAGAGATATTTTTTTATTATAAAAAAATACCTTTTCAACGTTTCTTTATAATCAAATGAGTTACACAGGACACAAAATGAACAAAAGCGCGCTCATAATTCCTAACGCGTAAACCGTAAAAACTGTAAAATCTGTAAAAACTGTAAAATCACTTTTTAGTTATATAATAAATAATAATATTAAAATATAAAATAAGAAATAAAAATTAAAATTAAAATAATATAATAATAATTATAATAATAATAAAGTAAGTGAAAAAACAAACAATGCTTAAGGAATTTGATATTTTTTTTTCGAAAGAAGAGGGAAAAAAAAAAGAAATTTCCGTAATCTCGCGCTCTTTGAGAAAAATCCATGATTGTATAATTAATTTTTTTAAACTTTTTTAGTCTTTTTGTTCCCCATATTAACATAACTCAATAAAAAAAGGTCAATTTCCATAAATGAAAAAATTCACAAGCGAAAAAAAAAAAAAAAATTTTTTTTTTTTTTTTTAATTTTTTTTTTTCACATATTACAATATATATTTATTTTTTTTCACATATTTATTTTTTTTTTTTTACAATATTTTTTTTTATACAATTATTACAATATATATTTTTTTAAATATATATATTTTTTTTGTTATAAATTAAAATAACAATTATAAAAATATAAAAAAAAAATTATAAAAAATAAAGTAAAAATTATAAAAAAATAAAATAAAATAAAATAAAATTATTTTATTTTATATTCTAAAAATATAAAAGCTCAATAAACTCAAATAATCGATTGCATTTTTTTTTTTTTTTCATGTTACCATGCAAGATTTTATTAATACAGTATACATTTTTATTTTATTTTTTTTATTTTAATTATTTTAATTTTAAATTTAACTTTTTATCATACAAAAAAAAAATCTCTTTTTTTTTTTCACTAAATCCTAATTTATAACAAATCCTGTTCCTCATTTTTATGCTTATCTTTAAAACCTAATTTGGACAATCTTTTCAGGGGGGGATCAATTAAAAAGCAGAAACCCACACTTGATTATATTACATACTCGGAGATCAACATAAAAAAATTATTATTACTCACGTAAAAAGAAAAAATAATAACAAGCGTAATTAAATTGTAACATTTGAGTAATAAATACGCGAACGAAAAGAATCCGGGACCGAGTTTAATAACAAAAGGGAAATTATCACGGGAATATCATGAGATGATAATAGAATTTCGTTAGTAGAAAAATTATCATCACAATCGTAACAGGTAAGAAAAGGATCGCATGATTAAAATAAATATCTGATAATAGATAAATATAAATTAATCATTCATTTATTTAAGTTTAAACTCCATTCGGGCAAAATTTTTCTATGAGAGCTTAAAAAAAAATAATAAAAGAAGGTCTTAAATCTAATAAGTAGCACAGCATATCAAGTAATACAAGAAATTCACACAGGTGTTACAAAAGTATGTGGGCGCCAAAACTTATGACTAAGTGAACGCTAAGATCATCCTCGTGGTCGTGGTATTACCTTTGGGATTAAATAAACAATTGTCAAATTGTTAAAGAATGTCGAGACTCATGAATTTCAATCGCAATTATTTTGGGAATTAAAATAATTCTTACTAATATTCCTAATTACGGTAATTGTTATTATTAAAAATATTATGAAAATAAAAAAAATTTATTATATCTGATTATATTTTTATACATATAAAGTAAATATAATTACGTACTTTATCGTACTGAATGTGTAAAGAATATAATCGTAAAAATGTAAGTATTATATATTTTATTTTATATATATATATTATATTATATTATATTATACTATTATACTATATTATATTATATTATGTTATGTTATTATTTATTTATTATTTATTTATTATACTTACGGTATTATACTTTTATACTTGTATAGTCTTACACTTGTAGTCTTACAGTACTCTCACTCTTACAATAGTATACTCTCACTCTTACAGTTGTATACTCTTACTCTTACAGTAGTATACTCTCACTTTTACACTTACAGACTTACAGTATACTCTTACAATACTCTTACAGTATACTCTAATCTTTACACGTATGTGATTTCACGAAATTATGATTATTATGATAGTTTTTGACATGGGGTTTTCTTTACGCGCTATCCCTTTTTTGAACCGCGTAAGAAGAAAAGGCGTAATTCAGGTGTTTCAAAATAATAAAATAATATGATTAAAGTTAAACGAAATAAATTTTAAAGAAAAAAAAAAATTTGGTTTTTTTTTTCCAAAAGGATAAACCCGCCCGTTATCATCGAGTACAATGCCTCTTTACCTTCTATATTGTTGTTTATTAATTGACATTGTTCAATCATTCATTGATCAAAGAAAACACAAAAAAAAAATATCATAAATATCAAAAATATCAAAAAAATATCATATGTAGAAAAAAAAATTAATAATAATAATTAGATACAAATTTTCTTAGTGGTTACTTTATTGCAGATATGTGTACAAACAAGAGTTCAACAAAATATTAAGTGCGTACTAATAAAAATCTTTTTTTATTTTTCCCCGATTGCATGAAAACTTTCGCGCTTTTTTTCTTTTAATGAAAATCTTTTTTTTTTTTTTTTTTTTTATAAAATTTTTTTTTTTTTTTTTTTTGGTACAAATTGTACAATATTTTTTTTTTTTTCTTTTGTAACAATTTTTTAAATTTTAAATACTTTGAATAATTTTTGAAAAGATTTTCTATTAATTTAAAATCAATTCAAATATATTTTTTTTTTATTACGCGGAAGATTGCATTGGCTTATCAACAAGTGTTACATTTCGATCTCCTTAAAATTTTGAGTATTTGTCGGATTTTGTTGTTTCTTTCCGATGGGAGGAAAAAAAAAACTTTAAAATAAAAAAGTATTTTTATACTGCGGTGTTTATAAAAAATTTTTTTTTTTAATCCCCCGATTTCAAAAAAAAAAAAAAAAAAAAATATTAATATCAATTATTATTATATATTAATTAAAAAAAAAAAAATAATATAATATAATATAAATTTTTTTTTTTTTTAAAACTTTATACTACTATTACATAAATAAAAAATAAAAATAGAATAATTTTTAAGAATAGTTTTAAGTATAATATAATAAATTATTATTATGGATACACAAAACCGTTACACAATATAACACGTTCGTATAGTTTCTAGCTATTGTAATGGATCTTCAATGATTTTCCTGATTTTAAGGTTTGATTTCGTCACATATTTGAATGACGTTCCGCTAATTTAATTTATCTGATTTGAAATTTTTCTGCTAAGATTCAAAATAAGAGATAATGTCCTCAAAGTTACCTATTGTACTTACCCGTGGCGGTGGGTGGCGTTTTCCCAAGGGAGAGAATTCACCCCTCTTTGATAATAACTATTTTTTTTCACGAACCTTTCCCGTCATTCAGCGTCGTTCTTGAACTCTGAAAAAAAAAAAAAACTCATATAACTAAGTTTTATTTCTTTAACTTTATGCCTAACTTAACTTTCGCCTAAACAAAATATACTCGGTTTTATTCAAAAGAACAAACTTTATTATTTAAAATTAAAGTTTATATATCAAGTTTATTTTTAATAATAAAAAAAAAACTTTTTTTTTTTTTTTCCTGCAAGATTTAAATTTTTTTTTAAAAAAAAATTATTATTATGCCTGCTACTCGTAAACACCTTCACATTTCTAAACCACGTCGTCGTCAACGTTCTGTTAGTCTTACTACTCGAGCTTCACGTTGTGGTGTAAAAAATTATGTTAATGTTCTTAAAAGTGTACACCCTACCGTTGAAACTTTCTTCCCTGTAACAAAACAATATTTACAGGAATATATTGATGCGAAGAAAAAGCAGGGTACTATTAAAGCGAACTCTTTGGACCAATATTTTCAGCATATTGAAAGTTATAATATGGCACTTGGTCATGGTTGGGATTCTCAAGAATTTGAACCTATGATGCGTGATGTATTAGAAGAATTGGTTCAAAATGAAGAAAGATCTGGTAACCCACGAAAGACAACTTCATCGACTGGTGATGATGATGATGAACTTATTACTCAAGATAGCGCTAATGGTATCTTCATCTATACAATTTTTTTATCTATACATTTTCTTTATTTTTCCATTCTCTTTTTCCGATTCTTTTTTTGATTCTTTCTCGATTCTTTCTTGATTCTTTTTCGATTCTTTTTTTTTCGATTCTTTTTCTTCAGCTCTTTTTTTTTCATTTCTTTTCTAGTAAAAAAGTCAAAAAGTTTATACTAAAAATTTTTTATATTAAATCTTTCTTTTTTTTTGATCAAGACCCATCATCAATCCAAGTTGTCTGCTTTGAAAAATCACATCCTTCCTCTGTTAAGCTTGAACGTAATGTGCGCATTCCTCTTGCAAGTATTGATCCAAATGCTGAACCCCTTCAACAAATATATGGTATGATCGCAAACGCTAGATTTCCAAAGAAATGGGGTAAAGTTGATAGATCTACAATCTATTATCGAACTGGTGCATGGAAAGATGCTCCACATTTTGCGCTGTCTGATGATAATGTTAAATTATTTTTGGAAGAATGGTCAAATCAAAAAAATCAAAAGGATCAAAAAGATCAAATTCAGAGGGATCAAAATCAGAGGGATCCAAATCAAAGGGATGGGACTGAAATTCAATTGATTGTATACACTAAACAACGCAATGCTACTCCTGGTAATTAATCACATTTATCATCTTTCTTTTTATGATGTTTTTAAAATTATAATTTTATTAATTATCTTTTTATTATAGCCATGACGATTCAACCTTTGCAATTGTCACCAACACCTAATGATGATCCGATGGCGTCTACAAATCATGTACCTCTTACTCCTCGTAAGAGTCCACCTCGTTTGCAACAAGTTCCTGCACTTGATTTTAGTTCAGGCGCAGGTGTGTAGATTTTTTTACCGTTATTTTTTATTTATTTTAGGAACAATACTAATATAGTATAATACGATACTTGATGTTGAAATTTAATAGAAAGCTCGACACCTTCACCAACGTTCATGCAACTAAAGTCGGTTACTATTCGATCATCTAATAGAGTATATAAGCAAAATATTGCTGTTACTGATAAGACAACATTTTCATCACTTTTGTCTTTTGCTATTAAGAAAACACCACCACCAGGTAAACAGTTTGTTTTACAAAGTGAGGATGGTGAACTGGAGTATATGCCAGAAGATCCTGTTAGGAAAGTAATTTACGGTACCATTCATGCGGATGTTGTCGTGAAAATGGAAGATATCAGGGAGGTTGATTTTTCACAATTTTAGTGAACACGTGATTTATTATCATAATTTAACAAAAAAAAGAAAAAGAAAAAGAAAATTTATTGGTTATATCAGTGGGTCAACTTTTTTTTTTTTTTATTTCTAGTAATCTACTACAGGTAGATATTTCTTCCATCATGGGTTAATTAATAATGTGTGTTTTGATGGGAAAGGTTTTACATCGTCTTTTTACCATAAAATTGACGTGTAGAAAAAAAAAATATTGAACATTGTTTAAAAAAAAGTATTTACTATTATTTTCATGCTATTTATTTTTTGATAGCATACTTACTATTGATTTATCATTTCTTTTTTTATTCGAATTCTGTACAGAAAAAAAAAACTAAAAAACCAAAAAATCTTTAAAAAACCGAACAATTTTTCCTTTTACATTAGTTGATTTTTTTTTTTTCCTTTCAGTGTTTATTTCTTTTTTCTTTTTTACTTTATTTAGTAGTTGAAGGAATGATGATGATGATGATGATTATATAAACAAAAAAAAGACTTAATTTAGTGATTAACAAGTGATTAATTTTGGGTGTGAATGATGATAATTTGAAAAAAAAAGAGGAGTTAATTAGTTTATTATTAGGTTCGTTAGTTTATTGATGGATGGGATTGAACGCAAAATCAAAACAAACATTTTTTAATTTTTTGAAACGATGGTTAGTGAGAAAGCGAGAGAGAGAAATATATATATATATATATATATTTCTTTGAAGTTTTTCAAGTTTTCTTTTCTATTTTTATTTTTAAAAAAATAATTAAATAAAAAAAAAACCACGATTTTTAATACGTACGTACGCGTTCATTAAAAAAATTTTATTAGGTAAACTAGGTAATATAATTAGATTAATTAAAATTAATATATATTACGCTGTGTTACCTATAACAATCTAAGCATAATAATCCTAGAACAAAATAAAAAAACTAAAAATAAAATAACAAAGGTAAAAAAAAAAGCGTATCGGAATAATATCATCAAATATGGTATTGGCGCGATTTAAGATTGCGTACAATATTAAGGTTATGTGTTTGGTATCACAAAAAATCTATAATTACAGTTTGACAGTTATGTGTAGATCCGTAAGACTTAATATTCCAATGTTTTGGAGCGGTCGTTACACGATTGAATAACGTACGAAAAAGAAAAAATTAAAAAAGACTCAACCAGTCATGAACAATTTATAATGATAGATATTATTTAAGGAATATGAAGAAATAAAATATGAAAAAAAGGTAAAATTGTTCTCATTTTTTTTTTAATTCTTTGTTGTAATCTGATGACCTCTTCGATTAATAAACAAATATGCAACAAAATTATGCACCAAATGTTATCAATGGTAACGTGAACAATTGAAAGTGGTACAATATAATTGCAGGAATATCATATGACCATTAAACAATTTTTTTTTTTTTTTACTCCTTCTTTTAAAACTTGCCGTCTTTAAATAATGATAAAGGAAAATAAAAAATTCCCACATATTTCTACATTACATTTTTCCGAAGTTAATTTCATGAAATAAGTACATAAATGTATTAATTTGATTATTGATAATATTAATTGATAAGACCGTAAAGAATATTTTGGGAAATGAGGAGGGGGGGAAAGGGATTAGAATAGAAAGGTAGGAGGGGAGATTAACGGATTTAACGGGATTTAATGAAGAACAAATGAATAAATGGCAAGTATTATAATTATTCGTGTTTCCATTTTGTAAAGGTCCAATGATTATGCGGAGTATGATGTTTTTAGTAGTACGGAATATCTTGTGATTATCATGAAATTTTCGTGTAACAATAGATTTATCTCAAATTTTTACATGATCAACATTTTACCATCTTTTCAAAAAAGAGGAAAAAAAAAAAAAATTTTCTTTTTAACGACTAAAAAGAAAGGTATGAAATCCAAACAAGTATAAATTAAATTATGTAATCGTTACCATAATATATTATGCACAATTTCTTTCAATAAATTTTTTTTTTTTTTTTGTGTGTAATAAAATTTTCCAATAAAGAAATAATTCATAATAAAAAAGCCTTATATGCGCGGCTTTTCAACGGCTTTTCAAAGGCTAATTGTTAAGATTGCACCAATCACTTTTATAAAGGTTTAGTTTTTTTTTAATTTCATTTAAATATATAAATACTTTTCTTTACATTATTATTATTTTTTTTTTTTTGTTCTTTTTAAGCCAATCCCTTTTTTTTAGGAATCCTTTTGTCTTACTCAAGATAGATATATTATTAAATATTACACAACAATCAACCTTAAAAGGCGTGTATTTTACGGTGAAAGGAGTCATCGTTATCGGTATAAAAAAGAAATAATTTTTTTTTTTTTTTTCGATGGAATTGTAGAGTTTTATTTAAAGTTTTACTAACCATAATATACAAGTATCGGCGGATGATGATAGCCCTGATTAGTTTTAGGTTTTTCCATATAATATTTTAAAAAAGATGTATTATACTTTTATTTTTTTAATTTATATATATTTATAATCCTAATATATACTCGTATTATTAAATTATTATATTATTATATTATTATATTATATTATATCAGTTATATTAAATTTTATTTTATATATTTATATATATTTATATTATATTTTTATATATTTATATTTATATTATTGTTTTTTTAATTTTCAATCAATTTTCAATCAAATGAAGACAAATTTAGATAATAAAATATGAACTTTAGGTTTGGGTAAAATTAAAAAAAAAAAATTTTTTTATCGTCGAATAATGTCGAATAATAAATTTTTAAAAAATGATCAAAAAAAAAAAAAGAAAATCTTAACCATACATTTACAATGATTTGTCTTACTAATTAATTATTTTGATCGACAAACTTACACAAAAAGTCGATAAAAGAAGTTTCGTCAAATAAGCAAACAATTCAAAATTTCTTATTAATTGTTAATGATAGATAATAATAGTATAGTAAAGTAAGTAATTAAAATTGTTTAAAAATTTTAAAAAAATTTGAAAATTGTAAATGCAAAGAAAGATTTTTGTTACACAATTAGTATTGATAAATAATTGAAATTAATAAAAAAAATTGAAATTGAAAAATTGAAATTTGATAATAAATAAAATATACATTAAAAATTAAAATTAAAAATTGATAATATTGATAACATTGATAATATAATTAAAAAATTAATAATAAATAAAATACATTAAAAAAAAAATTATAATTTTTAATAAGATTACGGTAACTGAAAAAAATAAAAAAAATAAAAAACTAAGAAAAAAGAAAAAATTTTTTATTTCTTAAAAACCGTTTTTTTTAAAAAAAAATTTCTTGATTTTTTTCAAAAAAAAAAAAATCTTAAAATCCTAAAGATCCTAAAAAAAAACCTCAACGTCCTAAAAATTCCTAAAAAACCTGTAAGTCCTAAAGTCCTAAAGATCCTAATTAGGATTTATAATGGCGTAAAATCTTTTTTTGTAGCTTTCCTCAAAATATCTTCATAAAAAACATTCATAAATGCATTTCATTCTCTCTCTACCATATTCGGTAGATCATTTTTATAAAATCATGTAAACATACTTGATTTCGGAATTTCGGGATTTCGGAATTTCGAAAAAGAAAAAGAAAAAAAAATTTTTTTTCAACAAGTTTAATTTCATGTTTTCTTTCTCAACATTTTCTTTTCTAATGATATATGTAGCCTTATCTTCGATCTCATAAAAAAGTTGTGCCTAATGGAGATTGCCTTATAAGTTTTGCCTAATGAGATCTTCATTGATTCTGGATCCAATTAACAAGTAATATAAACAAATAAACACATCCCTCCCTTGTTTGCCATAAAAGATTATTTAATCCTTTTAGTCCGATATGTGAAAAAAATAATTTCAAAAACAAAACAAGTTAACAAGTTATAGAACTAATGAGATTTTATTCTATAACTATAAATCAAAAAAAAAATTCCCTTTTTAAAAATAAAACTGATTACCTATATATCACGTGATAATAACGACATTGAACGAACATTCAAGACATGACTGGCTTATTCTGAATCACATGGTTTTCACATGATTTATCATATGATTTCACGAATTTTTTCATTCTTTCATTTTGGTCAAAATTTGGATATATTTGCTTTGATTTAGATTTTCATTATCTCAATTTATGGCACAACAGAAATAATTAATGGATGTTCATTGTGCACCACCAGACCTTAGATGATAGCATACTTCTTTGTTTTATATACATAAAACTATTTAGGGGAGAAGATTTTTTTTAGATACGTTAAAATAATTTTTTTTTGGGGCGTTTTTTTTTAAAAAAAAAAAAAATTGATACAAAAAAAAATTTTTTCGGTTTTTATAGTTTTTTATTGCCATTATTCCATTATAATTAACATCATCAGTTTTTTTTTCGCAATTATGTCGTAATTTTTAACTAGTAAACTAGTTTAAAATTGTTAGTTTGAAATTTAATATAATGTACGCCAAACAACGTCATCCTTGGCTGCGGTAATGAAATTGATCATGAGATGTTGATTGGTTAACCAATATTTCCATAGAGGGTAATTTTAATAGAGAATCATGAGAATGTGTTTATAAATTCTATTGTCTGTAATACCAAAATATAAGCCCTTTTGTCATACGATGTGCATAAAAAGGGTTTGCTTTCTCGTGAAAAATTAAAAAAAATATTTTTTTTTTCGCGATTATAATTATTTTAAAATTTTATTTAAAATTTTTTTTTTTAAACCATTTTCTAGTTTTTAAAGATTTACCGGTATTCATTTTTTTTTTTTTAAAAAAAAATTATTTTTTTTTTTTTTGTGGTTTTGGGATTCTCCTTAATTTTTTTTTTTTTTTTAAAATAAAAAAAAAATAAATAAATAAATTTTTTTTTTTTTTTTTTACAATAATAAATAATAAATAATAATAATAGAACCATTATTATGGCATACTTAGATAAGAAAGTGCCAGAACTGCGTGATATATGTGCAGGTAAATAATTGTTTTGTACGGTTTTATTTCATTTTTTTATTTCATTTTTTTTTCTCCTTTTTTAACAATTTTTTTTTAAAAAAATTAATATTTATAAGCTTTTGGACTCCCTAAAAATGGTAAAAAAAGCGATTTAATACTTCGTTTAGAGCAACAGCAACAACGACAACAACAGCAACAACAACAACAGCAGCAACAACAACAACAACAACAAGAAAGTTTTATAAAGCAAGAAATGAACGAAATGCAAATAGATTCTGTTCCTATTATTCAGCAACAACCACCACAACAACAGCAGGAAGTGCCTGTCTCTCCACATGTTTCAGGGACTGGTCCTTCACATGAGCATATAAAGTACGAATATGAATCAGATGGTTTATTGCATGCGATGAATGTAGAAGAAATTCCCACTGAAGATTCATCTATAGAACAGAATATGCCTTCCAAGGTTGAAATGTCTAATGAATATTCACAACCATCAATAGATCCTGTAGAACATCAACAAAAAATTGATCAACCTCCAACAGTTTCATCTTCAGTAGCAACTTCACCAATAGTATCTCAAAATGATGTGTCCAAGGTTGAAGTATCTTCAAATTTTGAACAAAATAATCAAGATCAGTCCAAACCTTCTGAATCTTCAGAGAAAACATTATCTACACATCAAAAAGATGATACTCGATCTGAGATAGAACGGGAACTAGCTCGTCTCATGTCAGAAAGAAAAACACTGAATTCAAATAATTCAAAAATTTTTTCAAGGGGAATCATGATGAATCAAGGTCAAACGAATGGTGTACCATATGATTATGATTTCTTATTGGATATAGTGCAAAAATCTGAAATATATAATGATGGGGAAATACCTGAATGGTTAAGATATGATTATGATACAACAAAACAATTTGGTGAATCAGAATGTTTACGTAATATTGGAATACCTGGCGAGGAATTTTTTTTGCCTATGCCTATTGTGACTGATGTGACTAATTGAATTTTCAAAAAGAAGATAATATTATGTATAAATATATAATGAAACATATACGTATATTTCATGTTTGAGGTATTTTTAATTTTTTTTCTTATTATTTTTAAAGAAAAAATTTTTGAATCATTACTAATCAATTTCTTTATTTTTAAGGGTGATTGATTTCAAGGATATTGTTATATATTATTTTTACCTACACATATTAGAATTTTTTTTTTTTTTTTTTGCCTGAAACACTTGATAAATATGGATGTATGATACCAATTAAACTGTAAATAAAAAAGAAAAATATAGTTAGCTGTGGATTTGTTTAGCAGGCTTTGTTGCGTTATTATTTGTTTTATATGCATATAAAGAAAAGGAATGATCTTATTGCTTTTGCAGATTGCAAAATGCAAATGCATAATTTTAAAAAAAAAATGATGTTTCACTTAGGCATAATTATTTATTAGTGCAGGTATAGATTTTCATTAGTACTAAAATAGTTTGTGGATCAAACTGTTTATAGTTGACTTTTTTTTTCAATAACGGCTGAAATGGGAAAATATGTAAAGTTCATTTAGGGTTGCAAACAAAATTTTTTAGATTAGCCTGTTAAGGATACAAGATGCCGAAATTGGTCACATGATGATTGGTCGTAATCTTAATTTAGGAAAGTTGAGGTAGATCTGAGTAAAAAACTAAACCGTTGGTGTCAATGTCGATTTTATATATATTTATATATATTTCTTTTTTACCCCACAATTTTATTTTTTTTTCAAAGAAAATCATATAATTTTAGCCACAGGTACAAAATTGGTTACTTTTATTGTAATCAATTATCATTTTAGTATTTAATCTTACGAATTTAATCTAATTATAATTACTGATTATGTGTATTATATATAAATAAACTTTTTTAGATTATATATAAATAGAATAATTAAATAATGAAACAATTATAGTGATTTTTTTTTTGTACGAAGAGGGAGAGACAAAGATTTCTTTTACTCAAATTGTTTTAAACTTTAAAAAAATTGTTTATATAAAAAAAAGTTTTTTTACTTTTCAGATCAATAAAAGGATTCTTTGAAAAAAAAAAAAAAAAATCAATTGAATGAAGATTCTTTTATTTTTAAAGTATTGCTAAATTTGGATTTATTATAAATATACATTTTTCTAAAACGAAAGGATTTGGGTAAATTCTGGAAAGTTATTAAAATTCACTATATTTGTTATATTCATTATAATTCATACCTTTTATATGTATATATTGTTATTTATAGTTATATTATATTGATTATATTGATTCTATTATATCGATTACTTTTATTATATCGATTATATATCGATTATATATATATCGATTATATTTTATTATATCGATATTTTATTATATGGATGTATATTTTATTATATCGATTATACTTTATTATATTGATTATACTTGATTATATTGATTATACTTTATTATATCGATTAGTATTTTATTATATTGATTATACTTTATTATATTATATTGATTATATTTATTACTTATTTACTGTTATTTATGTGCCTTAAACTGATATAAAAGAAAATAGAAAACCTCTTTTCATCTCTTCAACTAACAATTTTTATCGAAAATTACTGCGTAAAATAAAATCTCTTTCTCTCTTCTGATTAGTCGAATTTAATTACGTAAGCGTAATCATTATTAAAATCTAATTATATATATAATAAAAAAAAGAACGCTAGATCACTACGTATTTCTAATTGAATTCTCGTTTTAAGATTGAAAAGATAAAAAATGTAATAAAAATTATTATATCAAAATTTTTTACTGTTTCTATATAATGTTCTATTCCTATTATTATATCGAACCCCTCTTTAAGCGTGTAATCTTTTCTTTAAACTTTGCCAACGATTTTGTAAGCTTTTTGTATTTCTTTCAGGTAATTTGGTAACAATGATAGACCAAGGAATAGGAGGTAATAATTCTAATATATTATCGATCAGAATTTTATCTTCTTCAGGAGTCCAAGTGGCACCAGAAGTACCTTTTTTAGGAGAAGTGGCTCTAGAACGAGGTGATCTAGCTGAAGGAGTGGTTGAACGAGGTGATTTGGGACTCTTACGACCTTTACGTTGTTGTTTAGATCTAGTCTCATAATAATTTGGTGGTGATGATGATCTCACGGAACGTTTTCTTTTCTTAGAATCAGGAGGAGGAGATACTGGTTCCTATTAAAAAAAGTAAAGTAAAAAAGTAATTAATTTTATATTCGTCTTTAACAATATAGGTTGTTTATATACGTACTTCAGACTCTTGCTGTTCTTCCTGTTCCTTCTCTTCTTTCTCGTCTTGATCTACCTCCATATTCTCTACATTTTTCTCTTCATGTTCTACGATAGAATGCTTTTCTGATTCTCCCATTTTTAATTATAATTTTTAACGTATATGTGAATTTTATAATAGAGATTGAGTAAAGATGATGAAAAGAAAAATTGAATTTATTTTTTGGATGATTTTTTTTTTTTACGTTCAGAGCTTCTTTTTAAAATGAATTGATCTTTATTTTTAACATCATTGCATGATATTGATTGATATCAATAAATAGTATAAAAATAGTATAAAAAAAAAAGTTATTAACATCAAAGGAAGGAAGGAAAAAAAAAAAAAATCTAATTAAAATCTAATTATAAAGTATTATACATAATTTTGATAATTGTTTTAAAATATTTAATTATGCAAAATCTATAGTTATCGCAGAAAAAAAAAAAAAAAAAAAAATTTTTTTATTAATATTTTTTTTTTTTTTTATTTTTTTTTTTTTTTAAAATATTTAAAATTTTTTTTTTTTTTAATTTTTTTTTTTTTTAAAATTAATAAAAATTTTTTTTTTTTTTTTTTTTTATATTGTATATTTTTTTTTAATTATTTTTAATTATTTTTAATGTATTCTTATGTATTTTTATGTATTTTATGTATTTTATAAAAGTAAAGTAATAAATCCTTTTTAATGCAATTTAAATAATAATACCTTTTTTGTATTGCGTAAATAAATAACATTTTCCTGTTTACTCTGAGTTAACATTTTTTTTTTTTTTTAAGTCTGAATTAAATTTCATTCCTTAAATTATAATAGTTTACAGTAACCTGTAATATTAATTCAATACATATATGTATCATCAAACGAGATATTGTACACGAAAAAAAAAACTTGTGTCTCAAAAAAAGATTTTTAATAGTTCTATAAATGGTATTTAACGAATGGGAGAATAAAGAACTAACGCTTTCAACTTTTTCCTTAAAGAAAAAGGTTCCCCTCAACTTAATAAATAACAATGAGAAGCATTTTTAAAATGATTTGAAAGATAAAGCAAAAAATACTATTCCGGTTTATAATTGGTTTAACCTTTATTTTTTTTTTTTTGTAAATCAAAGGGAAACCTAATTATTTAATAAATAATATGTTTAATAATGTTGAGTAACAAAATTCTGTGATGGCAATAGGTCACCTGATATATTATCAGGTATTGTAGATCTAAAGAGCTAATACTCGGCCAAAAAGTTTTTCAATTCGGTAAAATTAAATCACGTGATTTTAAATGCTTTGATTGGTTTTGAATAATCACGCATGAACTCGAATAGTTTGTTCCATTATTTCTATAACTTCCTAATCCCCCAATGGATTAGTAATAGACAACGTATGATTTGTTTGATTATTTAAGACATTATGACGATAATCACTATGACTAGTTGTGTAAATTTGATAAGGTTTTAAAACCTACAAGTTTCGGAAGTTTCCGAAGTTTCCGAAGTTTAGACATATTTCGCAAGATTTCGGCAGTTTCGGGATAGACGGAACGGTTTGTCCAATTTCTCCCGATACACTAACTCAAAGTGTCAGGTTATGAATGATCAAACACCGTCTAAAACTTACTTCATGTTGCGCAATGAGGTTGGTGATTAACTGTTGCATCTTCAAATATTCTTTCGAAAGTCGAAATTCCCACATGTATCGTAGATAACAAATTTTCAACATCCGGAAATCCTGATTCAAATCCACATGTGCCATTGTCAGTGAAAATGTTCTTAGCTACCAGGATACTCTATCAAACAAAAGAAATTGTTATAAAAAAGCTTCTACTGATTTATTACATCATCGATGCAAAATTCTGATTGAGCAGCTCAAATAAGTCTGGCGGATCGATCTTCTCTTGATATTTGTACTTACTAAAAACTGTTTGCTACGGCATGTTTCTTAGGTGGTCAATGTGAGGAAATATATCCATATGAATCTCGAAGTAAATCTCGTGCTTTGTATAGTTTTTATTTCAAATATGAATTTATCGTTATACAACCAATCTCCTGCATTCTTCTCCAACAACTTAATAAAGATGATACATGACATCTGCTGGCTTTTTTGCATCATCGATGCAAAATTCTAATTGAGCAGCTCAGATAGATCTGGCGGACCGATCTTCTCTTGATATTTTGTGCTTACTAAAAACTGTTTGTTGCGGCATGTTCTTAAGTGATCAATATGAGGAAATATATCCATATGAATCTTGTAGTACACCGATTTCTATCGACTTATATATCTAATGAAATTCAATAATGTGCCATATGAATCTCAAAGTACATCGAATTTCTAAATAATGTGCCATATGAATCTCGAAGTACTGTATAGTTTTTTTTCAAATATGAATTTATCGTTATACAAACAATTCTCTGCATTCTCCTCGACAACTTAATAAATAAATAAGTTTATTTGATAATAAATATATTCACTCTTATAAATTCAGTCCACTTTGTTTTGAAACTCTTTCATACATTCCTCAATTTTATTATAAAACTTTCCATTGTCTTGTGTCATTATTTCGTGCCTTATTCTAATATACTCCAAGCACTATGCTTTAAAAACAACCAGTATCTCATACTCGCAGTAGAGATCGAAAATATTCTTTTATCTCCGTTTCGTGCGTTGTGCCCATCAAAATTAAGGGGCAATTGGAAAACTTACAAACGATGAACTAAAATTAAACATGGTAATTACGGATTACAAGTGCGCTCTTTAAAGATATTATATTTACCTTAATTTAACTGGAGTCGATTGATCTTAATTGAGTATTCTCCTATCCTTGAGGTCATCTCTTTAATACTTTTCAGTTAATTTAACTATTAGTAATTGTACTGATAGACATGGCGTTAAGTTATCTTCTAAAGCTAACAAATAAGCATCAAGTTTATCGACGAGCTTGGTTAAGAATCTTTTGTAATGCACTGGTATGCATTCAGCTCCTGTCGCAATGCTGCGAGATAATTGAAAAATCACATGAAATAGAAAATAACCGCATAAGAATTCCTAAATTGTAAAAACAATATCTGATGTCGTTGTCAGTAAAATATCACTTCTAGACCAATCACCTCTAGCGTTGCAGGAACAGCTTCACTTAATTATCTCTAAACATGAAATAATACGTTCGTATAATGTTCGTTTATCAAATCTACAGTGTCTAATGCTTTCAACTATCTCAATTAGTCGGGATGCTTTGTTGTTATAACATGTGAGAATATCCCTCCAACCTTGACATCAGTAGTTGCAAATATATCATCAATGCTAATGTTTTTTTGCTATCACATATAAGTTTAACATTCATGAGATTCCGGTCTTAGACGTCACCAATAAACCCGGATATCACTTCTTTTTAATAACAAGTAACCTTCAAATGATCGAATTCATCAGGTGCGATCTATTTTTACTGTGATTTTATTCAAATGAAAACTTTGCACCTTTTTTTAATAATCACAATCTGTAAAAATTTATTAAAATAGGAAGATAACATTAATTTTGAAAAGTACAATTAAGAAAAAATTCAATTAAAAATAACCAGCCTAATTTATAAATCAAAAGTTTATTTACCAAAGTTCGCGGTTTGTCAAAACAAAGACTCATTGGTATAGTTCGCGCACGTTTCAATACCAAGTCATTATTCTGCAGTAAGTCGAATTGTTTCCGATTTTCTTTTAACTCGAATCTTGTATTCGCTGCTAAGTCTGATGACGCACGGCTATTGCTGAATTTGAGAAGGTTTGAGCTTCTACAATTTTTTGGCGATATTTTTTTTGAGCCCATGTTACACAATCAGTTTGTTATTGATAAGATCATCGATTCAAAAAACGATCGATTGATCAGTTGATCGATTGAAAAAAAAAATTCTTTATTCAAAACCAAAATAAAATCGCGTCAACTTAACTACTTATCACGGTACGTGGCATTGTGAAATTGTGATAGTCTGTCAATAATTTTTATATTCGTTTATCTTATAATTCTCTATTTGGCAATTAGTTTCGTCTAAATGATTGCAGTTCAAAATTCAATTCCCCATTGATGGTTAATCTTCACAAGGTATTATTATTAAACAAAAGTTTTAGGTAAGAGGTTGTATTCCTTCTCTATAACTTCGTCTTTTGAACAAATATTTTAATAAAAGTATTTTTAATATCAAAGTTTTTCTTCTTCTATTTAGTGAATACGAATTTTAATTTATGTTGGAAGAATTTTCAATCACCGCAATGCTGCATTGCTGGCGTAACTAAAGCTTGAAGGGAGCCGATCGACTGAAATCAGGAATGGAAGGCTGATGGTGGAATGAATGGAAGACTTATTTTTGTTGTGAGGTTGATGGGAATTAACTGCTGAAATCTTTGATCTTGAATAGATCTATTTGCCAACGCAAATTCTTTCTTAATTTACCAAGATTATTCTTATGATTATGTTCGTGGCAAAATTTTTCCATTTTGTAACAAGCTTAGCATCACACTTTGCATCATATGCGTTGGTTTTTATTGACATGTATAATATTAGAAAACATAAATCAAGCTCCTTGTTTACCGGTTCCACATATATGTTAAGTTATAGAAAGAGCAAGTTTATAGGTGATTGAAAATTTAATGGCCGATTTTTTTCCTTCTTTTTTAAAAAAAAAAGAAAAAAATCTCTTGAGCTTTTACGCTTGTATTATTGAAAAATGATCTTTTACCAGAGATTATTTATTGGTAGAATGATATCCATTCTCCGTCAAGACGTCGTTTCCTTATCATTTCGTTTATTATATTAATCGACGACACAAACACCGCATTAATATCTCTGATCAGGTTGGTCCGTTGTAAATATGAATATATACGGTCATATTAAATGCATCAATACAAGAAAAGTGAAACGACCATCTATATAATTATACTAATTATTATATAAGTTCGCATCAAAGGAAAATAATAAGTTGAGAAATAACTTACAAGGTCGAAGAATATTCAAAATAGAAAATGGGATTTTTTGTCTTTCACATTTTGTGCCATGGAGTGGAATTTATTGTCTTTTTTCTTTGTTTATAATAAAATAAGGAATTCATTGATTTATCCTTTGGACAAATTAATTTTATTTGATGTTAGTAATAAGTAATTTGCTAATCTTCCGGTGTCTCTTGCGGTAATATTTGGGATTGATAAGTGAAGATTCAGTCCTTTTGCCTTTAGAAATACGTTTATCTTTACTCAAATTGTGGCTTAAGGTCGGTCTCAACCAATAAATTGATATCTTTTCTAGAAGAGTTTATGTTTCGTCGCCATCATGAACAAGTAAGAGCGAATCAAAATTTACTGCAAAAAACAGGTCTATGCCAGATAAAGATTTAACGCGGTAACAAATGGTACCTAGTGCGTCACAGGAGGTCAGTTGATCTTTCAGTTGACAAACAATTCTCTGGTTCAAATCTACATTTTCAATATTAATTTAGCGCATAATAATCACATGATCTAAATCGGATCTTGTTGGCAATACACTCAAATTATGCAATAAGTTTCACCACCAATTTCAGAATCATATTGTTTCCTGGAACCCATTCAAGAAATGATGGATAATATATACCACCACCAATATATTCTTCCTGAAGTACATCATAAATCGTATCCTTGATAAAATTTTCCTTATCCTCATTATATGTTTATTACTCATATTATAGTAGGCAAGAGAGAATAGTTAGTCAGTAAGAGTGGCAGTTTATGTATAACACAAATAATTGTTTCAAAGTTAATTCTATATTACATAAAAAAAGTATGCAATCTTTTTTTATTTGCCAAAATAGTATTTAAACATTCTTAAAGAATTTAAATAAACTTTGTTGGAAGATAAAATTACTATCTGATTAGCTTATTTTTAAAATCGAAGTTTTAATATTTATTTTTTTTTCTTTGACCCGTCAAGGTACTTACTCTCCAATTTTTGTTTTGAGTGTGCTAATAATATCATCATAATTTAAAGATAAACAGCCATTTTTTTTCAAATCTTTAAAAGGTGCTGGTTTTAAATCACATCTTTCTGCCAAATCTTCATGTAATTTAGCAAAGAACCAACACATAAGATCGTTAAAAAAATGCATGCAATGAGGATCAAATTTCCAATCTGAAAAATCTTGGACTTTTGCAACACTCCATTTTATTGGTACGTCATTGTCAGAATACCACATATTCGTGTCATCTGATCTATTATGACATGGCGTTGCTCTAAGTTCGTCAGAATCTTTATTCCTTACAAGTGCAAGACCTGCGGGTTGATGACTAGAATGATGTATTTTTGTATTGTCCCAGTTTTCATGGTGATCCCGAGATCCCCAGCACAAAGCCCCGCACCAATGGCATGATTCAGTACATCCAAGTCTTTCCATAATGGATTTGTCATCGGATGGATTTTGAAAAGATTCTTGCCTTGGAGGATGATTATTCCCTTTAGTTTCAAGCTCTTTCTCGATAGTGTCTTGGAATATTTTTAAATCATTTTCTGTAGTTTGACCGTTAAGATCTGATTTTTTAAGATTTTTAAGATCTAATTCGTAATCAACATTATCAACCTGAATCATGTAATTGTTTACAAATTTCTTTATTTCCTCAAAGCTTTGACAGTTACGAATTTCTTGAAGAACTCGTTTGAATTCTGCACTAAAAGTATCTTTATATTTTTGTTCTGGATTTCCACTTGAATTATTATTAATCGTACGTACAAACCAATTTTCTATGCGTCGTTTTGGGTTCAAAAAATGTTGTATAGCTTCTTCTTTTTCACCATTTTGAACTTTTTCAGCAAGATTTTCAAAGTATTTAAGTCTAATTGATTCAGCACAGGTTAACCAAGCGATATTACGTACTGCATCTTTTCTTTCGTTATTCCCTGCATTCATTGCTTTTTTATGAATAACTTTCACTAAATAATCCGCAACAATATGACCCTCAGAAACAAGTGTATGTCCATATTGGAGTCGAGTATTAATTATTTTTATATATTCATCTTTTTTTTGATTAAGTATGCCAAGTGGAGTGTTTTCCTTATCCCATTTTTCTTGGTAACTAATCATTTTGGGTTTAAACATCAACAAAGCATATAAGTGAACATTCCGTTTGAACTCGGGCAAGTAATAATTTGGGCAAATTTTTAATATTCTATTTTTGAGATCACGTATAATTCCATGATAAAAATAATAAGCAGCTTTTTCCTTTAAAATATCATCTATCAAATTATCAAGCTTGTCCCCAAGAGTCACGAGTTCTTTCTTTTCTATATATTGTGAAAAATGAAAATTTAAATATGACTTGCTAATTAGTTTATATGCTTTGCAGTTAGATAAATCTGGAACAATTCCTTTTATGTATTGATGCCAAAGATCTCTTGGAAATAAATTATAATATTCATCTTTAACCTCTTTATTTATTTTTTCCTCTATTGGTATAGTATCATCTTTTGATGTCATATGTTGTTGTAATAAATTCCATATGTCGTCAATTTTTTGTTTACGTTGTTGATTAGACAATCCTTCACTTGACATGTTTTTTAGGATATTTTCTAAATGTGTGTTAATTATGTCGAAAGATTCAGATGAAATACCTTTTCGAATAAAGCTGGCTTCAAGCATTTGAGTAAGTTTTGTGAATAAAGATTGACGATTAAGTTTGATATAATTTTCAATTGTTTGTTTAGTTTCCGTTTCACACTTCTCATTATTTTTATCCCGAAGGTACTCTTCTAATTTAATTCTTTCTTTATTTGTTTCCTCACATTCTTCACATTTGATATTAATGCCAAACTCAAATTCAAACTCGGATTCTTCTTTATCTGTTTCCTCATAATCACATTTAATATTACAATCTGGAACGTCTCTTAGTTCCTCTTCAATTAATTTTAAACATTCTTCTCGAAGAACTGAATTTATGTTTGACTTGTCATTTTGAGACCAATTCAGAAGTTTAAAACGAATTTCTTGCATAATTGATTCCTCATGCTTTTGGAATGATCTGTCAATTGTTTCCTTCAACTTTGTAATTCGTTTACCAAGATCAATAAATTCATAAATTTCTTTGATATTTTTGAAACGAACAGCAAAGTTTTCATGAGAGACTGCCTTCCAGTAACTCTGAATTAATGAATGCCACGTTGAAAATTCAATTTTGTTTTTAGAATTCTTACTGTCTTCAATTATAGAATTATAGAGATTGACGACATCTTCATGATATTGTTCTGATGGTGGAGCGTAAGCAGTTGCACCATTTTTAAATGGTCTAAATGGTTTGAGAAGCTGGCCATTTTGTATTCTTTCATCAAGAATATGAAGACAGTCTGTATTGGAAATTCCCATTTCTTGATCTTGCTCGTTAGCTATTTTTAAAGCCTCCCGAAGAGCCTCCCGAAATTTTTCCTCTGGCTCAGATATTTTTGCTATATTTCGTTCAGAAACATGCTGTACCATGAGAATATCAGGTGCTATTCCAGCTTTCTCAAGACGTGCCATTGTTACAATTGCTATCTGTAAAATCTCAGTCAAGTCTCGCGTTGATTCTCCAAGTACATTGAGAATTGTTAAATTACTAACACCCATTGCAAAAGTTGTTAGTATTCGATCTTTTTTTTCTGATTCTGGATCGTTCATTTTTTCTGGTGCACCAAGACCCTCAGTATCAATCAAGATAAATGCATCAATATTAAGTTGTTCTGATAAATCTTTTTCTAAAAATAATAGCCGCATAAAAAGACCTCTAGTACAACGTCCAACTGAAACAGCAAATCTGCATGCAAAAAGAGCATTCAATAGAGTAGATTTTCCTGATGACTGTAAACCAAGTATGCTGATCACGAAAATTCTAAGGTTAGGGTATTCATTACAAATATGTTTGCAAATAGCTGAAAACCAAGCTTCAGATATAGTTCCAGTATCACCATTAAGTAATTCTATAGTGTGCCCACTAATTAATAATTCTGAATAAAGTTTAGGTAATTTCAAAACAATTTCATCACTTGGATTATTGACAGAAAATATTTTATATATTTGACCCAATTCACGGAAAAAGTGTTCCAAACCTAAACTCATGTCATCAACTTCTGCCCAAATTTTTGCAATTTCATCTTGAATTGTTTTCTCATCTTTTTGACTCTTGTTGACTAAACTGGATTTACGTAGTTCTTCTTTTTTAAATACAGCCTGTTTTCGAGCTTCAGAGGATTCTATCATAGAGAGCCTAGATATTTCTCTTTCAAGGTGTGCTAAAGCTTGCCTTCTTTTGTCAAGAGGTAGGCTTAGAATGAATTTATATAATTGAATTAATACTTGCAAATCAGGATTATTTTTCCAAATTTGGAGACCATCATCAGATTGTCTTCTTTGAAGTTGCATTACATTTAATTTAATGTGGCGACAAGTTTTTCCTTTAACAAAATCTACCAAAAGTTGAGACGCTTGAAATTCAATATCTTCAGCAAATCGAAGTGATTTTCCCAGTTTTAATTCACTAATCTTGAATGGCGAAATATCTGAATTATCAATATCTAAGGCTTCCTTGAACATCATACGTACTTTCTTCAGTGTTTTGTCATGTGTTAAATGATTAACATTGATAATGTCTTTCCCCTTTTTACTGTCACTTACGTTGCCATATACCACTTTTGTGGAGCCGATTTGAACTTTAAATTCATCTAATTTATTTTCAGTATATCCAGGCATTAAGAAAACCAAGAAACTAGAAGGGAATTGTTTTAAAAATTGAATTTGATTTGGATAATCTAAAGCATCACCATGTAAATTTGCGAGCAATATAATTTTGTTTGTTCCTTCTTTATGATAGTAATTTTCAAAAACATCATTCCATAAACTCACGTTACAGGTTTCTTGGGTC
>JADRCO010000616.1:0-29596 GCA_021464525.1 Rhizophagus sp. LPA8_4_AMF
AAACTGATAGTTTCGGCGTTAAATAAAATAAAAATATAGTTATTCCAAATTTCAGTATATTTTATATATTAACGTATAAATTAAATGTCAAAATTTCTTTTTGGCTATAAATCAGACATGCCAAATTTGGTTAATTTTTTGATTGACTATGAATCGGAAATGCCGATTTTGATACTATTTCTGATTTTTAGCCGATTTTTTGCTGATTTATCACGTGTTTGATTTGTCTTATTTCGACCAGTGCAGACTTTAAAGATAAATAGGGAAGAGGGGCTATTCTTATTTATTTGACTTTAAAGAAATGTTCCTAACATTTCATTTCTTGGTTTTTTTCTAGGGACGCCAGGATTTTGTACACACTGGACTTTTAAAGGTAAATTGGGAAGTGCGGATTTTTTTATTTGTTTGACTTTAAAGATGTTCTTAACATTTTTGACTTTATATTTTTTTCATAGGAACATAATTTATTTTTTTATTTTATTTAGCTAATCTTGGTAAGTACAAAAGATAGTATTTAAAAAAAAAATAAATAAAAATTTTGCACAAATTTTTCGCTTCAAATTTACAACGATTTCTGTTTCCTAGTAATATAATTTATCAATCATACTTCTTCTTTATCTAACCAAAATTACAATATAATTTTTACTAAAATTATAATTTCAGCTAAAATTAAAATTGAGTACAATATTTATCATCTAATATCATATACATTATATGCATTATATATTTATATGTATCGCATTATGTAATATATAATGTGCATGGCATGCACATCTTTATTTTTATCTAATATTGTATATGGAATATTATCTAATGATTTTTATAAATACAAATATTTATAATTCATATTTATATTTATAAATTCATGAATATTGCAAATATAAATAAGTTATTAATAATTTTAAAAATCTTTTGATTAAAATTAACAAGAAGTATAGTTGTCATTAATATAAATAATGTATTTTTAAATATAAAAGAATATTAGATATAAATAGAAAAGTTTGATCTGTAACAATCCAATATTCCTATTTATGTTTTATGATAATACTACCTGTAATAATAATTGCATTTTATTCTTATACTATTAGATACTAATCTTAAAGGTATGATTATAAAGGATATTAATTGAAATCATTAAATTAAATTATTGTTCAGCCAGTAAGATTATTTAGATTTTTATCAACTGTTATTTTTTTTAACTGATTTGTATTATTATGCAGATCATATTAATATAGTATTTTTAAAATTAAGTAAAAAAAAGCTTATAATAAAGCTAATCAATCAAAATGATCGGTGAAGGCAGAACAATAATAGATTTATTAGATAGGGGCTATATCAGTTAACAAATTATATGCATCTTAATGATTGGAAAAAACATGCCACTGTATGGCATATTTTCATCCAATCAATTAAGGTCCAGTGACTTGTTGACCAATATAGCTACTTTCCTATCCAATAAATAATTAATAAAATGATTTGTAAGATAAATTAAGCAGACTCTAGTCTACCAAATTAGAAAGCTTATTTATTTTTTTTTATAAACTTACTGAAAGAGTGAAGTAACTTTATTAAGAAATAAATTCTACTTATGTAAATATAAAACATTTTTTAATAGTATTCCATCTGACTAGCAGATGTATTTATGTATTTAAAGAGTATTTTATATTATTTACTGAAGTTTTTTTTTAATATATAATTTTAAATCTTTTATATTTAAATGATTAGTTAGTAATAATATAATTATCAGATTAGTAATATTAAACCAGATAGTAAAAATACAATTTTTTTAAAATTTTACCTTTATTATATTTAATTTTTCTTAAAAATATAGTTAAAGAAGTTTAAATTGAAAGTTTTTTTAAAATATCTAGTTACAGATTAGAGTTAAAATTTTTTTTTTTTTTTGCTATCAAAATTCATGGATTACACCATCAACATTTTATGGCATTACGGTTAATACCCGTATAGTTTCACAGCCATGCCAAGTAAATATTTTACGCATAGCATGACTAAATAACTTGTCATCTAAAGGTTATTTGTCAAAGGACATATAACATAGTCCACATTATACTTGAGTGAAAAAATATACTCAATCATTTAACACATTATTCCTGTTTTTCATTAAATTTAACTCTCTCCCCTTCAGCATCTCCGATCCATAAATTAATCAATACTATTAAGTGGAAAAATAATAATGTTAAAGAACTTTCCATCGTAGAAGGGTAAACATTCCAACAATATTCAATTATAATTAACGTCAAACATCTTAAAAATATTGGTAGTTTGGTACAATGCCATAATAAGAAAGGTAAACCATGAAAATACCAAGAATAAAATTGATAATGTAATGTTCTTGATACTATTATTCCAATAAGATTACTTGTAAACATCAATGTTATTATATCTAAACAATAAACATAATTAATTAGTACAAAAACATATAAACTCTTAAAGGATTTATACATACGATCAGCTGTAACACTTTTGGATGTTTCCTTCATATTTCCGGATAATCCATTATAGAGCAAATTGAATACTCCATTATCAGATCTAACAAAAAAAAGAGGCCCGAATTGTTAATAAAGACATCAATATTACACAAATGTAGAAATTGCCTATTACTTACCTACACCATCTTTTAAATAAGAAACCCATCAAGACAATTACGTGTCCGAATAAAAGTATACTGGCAAAGTTCCTACTAATAAATATTTCTTCATCCAAAAATTTCCAATTTACAGTCCATTTATAAATGAATATGCGAGAAAATTCAAAAGCACGTGCAAAATAAGATTTCGGATATTCCATTAAAAATGGCAATGCCAAAACAATTTGAATGATTATTGTGAGCAAAAGATTAAATAAAGTTTTCCAAGCCCCTAATGACTTAAATAAAACTAATCCAAATGCGGGAAAGAAAAGTAAGACATTCATTTTGATTGACAAAGCAAAACTATTAAAATAACAAATATCAAATTATTAAAAATAATAATTGAAGAGATCAAAATATATGTAAGTAAAATACCTGTAAAATATACAACTTAATTTCCATTTTCGATTAATCATGGCCCAAATACAAGAATAAAGAAAAGCCATAGCAAAACAATCATTAAATAATCTCAAAACATAAATAGAATGAATCCTTTTTGATAAACTTAAAAATATTAATAAATAAGGTGGAATTTTACGAGACGATTGATAGATTTTAAATACGACATATTGAGTCCATAAATAAAGAATCGCAAATATATATTGCCCTCTTTGAATATTTACACCTTCCGATGTAAAATAGTATAGAGTAGAATATATGTAAACAAATCCAGCTGGATAAACTAATGGTCCTGTATCTCCATATAATTTCATGTAATCTCTTTCACCGCTCAGAAATCCAGAGACTTCTTGCATGTATGCTTTCCAATCAATTTCCGTATCTAAATAAAAAAGTTCAATGAAAAAAAAAAATGCTAATATTAAACGTAAAATAAAATATACTTACACGAAACATATTTAATAATAAGAATATTAAACAATGCCTCCCCTATGAGAATACAAGAAGCTGTGTACCAAAAAAATAATGGATCAAAAAGTAATTTGTTAACTAAGATAATCAATTTTCGGTAAAATGATTTTGATATTTCTATTCTAGAAATTTTGTTTTTCCTTAGAGTTTGTAATTCCATGATGAATTAGATAACTAAAAAATTTCAAGTTTGAATAATTTATATTTATTTATGTTGCACGAAATGATTACCACATCTTTCATTGTTATATTAAACGCGAATAAGGAAAACTGGCACGGTAATTTGCTACGACTAATGTACAGCTTTTACAGATTGGGAGTCAATCTATCTCATAAGTCATAACTAAAGGGTAATCATTAATCAATATTAAATAAAGTATTGTTTTAACAGCTCTCTCGAATTTGCTGCGCCTAAAATCTGCTTGACTGTGCCAATCGATAATTAAATGAGATCTTCAGGTTCTCACCGACTTTAAAGGTCTTGATGAAATAACAATGTCGTTCAAAAGAACGTGTACATATCAGATATAAATTTCATTTACAAACATTTTTGCTTCGTCGTGTAAACTTAAATCACTAAATCTGGTATTGATATTTTTTTTGAAAGTTTAATGTGCTACACATAACCATTTTAGTTTGTGCAAGACATAAAAAAATCTGTTGTCTAACCTAAAAATTTTATATAAAATCATTAAAATAACTTTTCGGAAATTTTCACCTTTCTTCCGCATATTATGATGCAATCTGAAAACGCTGATCCACAACCTCAACCAGAATATAATTCACACACAAGTGAGAACGCTTCTGATGATACGCAAAGTTCGACTACTGCTCTTACCAAACCGACCGAGCAACCGTCAATAACGCCTGCATTAACTGGTATAGACCAGTATAATGATATGGACGAAACTGGTGATAGTGTAGATAACCAAAACACTGAAAATAATACCAAGAATCAAGAGGAAATCAATGATGCTGCTGCTGAACGAGAACTCGATAGCTTTATTATTCAAGAGGGTACCCGAGAGGCATCTCGAGAAGACCCTCAAGGAACATTAAATGAGGCCGAAGCCGAAGATACAGATAGTGGAGTGGAGGAGGAGGAAGAAGTGGCAAGTGGAGTCACGCCTTCATATGAACAAGTAAACGGGGCACAAATGAAGGAGCGTTTATTATTAAAACGAAAACAACGTATGGATGAAATTTTACAGCAAGAAGATGGAGATAGTGAATTTGAAGACGAACAAATGACCGACGTTGACCAAGAGGACCAAGAGCCAGTTTCAGTACCGATACCTGAAGGTTTATGTGTTGAGTGTCGGGATCAGGTAATTAGAATTTTATTTGAACTTATCATATTTATGTGCTATCCGAAGTTTGTTACTCACATAATTTTTAAATTATTGGATTGAATCGGTATTAAGGAAGCATCATTCTCTTGTGAACAGTGCAGTGAAGATTTTTGTGAAATGTGCTTTGCTATGATTCATCGCACCGGAAGTCGACGGAATCATAAATTTAATAATTTGAATGTAAATATAAAAACTAATGGAAAAGTGAAAACTATCGCGAAAAATATTTCTAATGATGATATGGAAACAGAGGTAGTTTGAATGTTTATCATATAAAAATTTTTATATTTAAACCTTTTTGAATTATAATTGAACATCTTTATTTATATTTAGGAATCAACTCCTGAAGAAGCTGAACCGAAACCTATTAATATCATTTCAAGTGGGAATACGAGTTTTGGGGATTGGTTTGAAAGTCGTGCAAAATTTATTCCACTTCGTCTTAACATGGAAGAGCGTAAACTTCTAAGATTGTAAGTGTTATTGTTTTCTCTAAAATTTTCATAATATATCAATATACTAACATGGAATTGACCATTCAACATGTTTCCAGATTGGAAGCTGCCCTTAATGTCTCAGGTTCGATTATTTCTTATATCGTTGCGTTATCTTAATTGAACAACTTATCTTAATTTTATTATTAAAATAGAATATACGGATAAAATTGATATCATATCGTATAATTCAAGTAAAACACGGCGCATGGTACATCAGATCAAAGATTTATGTTCAATTTTGTCTGGGCTGATGGTAAATTTGTTTCAATTAATTTCCTGCCAAATGAATTTTTCGATTATAATACTTAACAAAAATATGGTTTTGAATTTTATTATTTTAGGTTGCAAGGTAAATCATGCTTATATTAAAATTAGTTAAATATGGTTATTCTATAACACTTTCTTTCAACTTTTAGTGATTATAAAAAAGGCCAAGAACTCATTAATAATAAGTCCTTTGAAGATAACCAAGAATTTTTCCAAAGGATATTTGAAATCGGAAGAAGACATAAAATCATGAACCCAGAAAAAATGAGAGATGCTTATGGCAAATTAATGTATATGTTGATGGTGAGAATGTCGTTACAATTTAGGTCTTAACTATCGCAAATTTCTTATTTTAAATTAATTTATTTAGGATTCTGTTATTCCTGATGTACAAGATATGCTATCGTTTAGTCTAATTATTCCGATAAAGACTGTCTACAGTTTCCTTAAGGAGCGTGATGGGCTTGGCGTATTACATCACGATTTAATGGCTGAAGCAACAAAGGAAATCATAGCAGATGGAAAGTCTCGGCCACAAATCAATCAAGAGATTCGATCGAAAGAGAGAGCTATTGAGTGGCTAAGTCGCAAATTCGCAAATGATAATTTGACACAGGAAGAAATTAAACATTGTTTGTATAGCATTGGAGACAATCATGCCTATTTAAGAGCAAACCGGTATATGTCAAAATTTTTATGTTTCGTTCATTCGTAACAAGTAATAAAATGCAATATTGCCTTTTTTTTTGTGCAGTGATTGCTGTGAACGTATGGCGCAATATTTGCAAAAGTACTTTAATCCAAATAAAATTGAAAAGGGATATTCTCTGGCCATTAGTTCAGGACGTAACGGCGCACGTTTATCGCATAGTCACGAAATGCAATATCTCTATGCGTAAGTTTGAAGAAAAACAATAATATATGTAAAGGTAAAATATTTTATCTAACCTTTCCCTCGATATCTTCGATATAATATAGGAATCAAACATTACACCTTTGGCGTGAAATTCAGCATGAGATGTTTATGTTGTGGTCACTTTCTGATCAAGACTTATTATCAGAACATAATATGTACAGATTAAGAGATACCGGGCAAGGTTTGAACAGAGTACAGATGTGTCCTGCAGTTTCAAAATGCATGCATTCTATTTTACATCGTGCACAACAGAAAGCTGGATATTGGGTTGGAAGTTCGGTTATTCATTTGGGAGATAAGAATGTTCCAAATGCATTAATGTTCATTGATAAAGTATGTTTCTATAGACTATATTAGTTCTCTCGCGTGAAATGTATTTTTAAAACTAAACATGCTCATTTTATTATTATAGTATAATCAAGTATCACGGATCTTGAACCCTATATTAATATGCTTAGAGAATATAGAGCCTGTGATCGCGAAAAATACTGGATTACGTAGTTATGTTGATAATAGTTTTGGAGGTGTCGATGCACTAAAGAAAAGTGTACTTGCAGATTTCTTCAAGTATGCTTTCGATGGAAGTGGAGCAGATAATTTCTTTGACGCTGGTAGCTGCATTGATGGACGATTAACGAGTGCGTGGAATTGGTGCTCTTTAATAGAAAAGAAGTCTTATTTCCCAATTTTCTTGTTAACGGTATGTATGATGATTATTCGCTAAAATGAAATGATTATTACACTTTGTTAATACGTTTTATTTTTTTATTTAAACATTTAGGGTTTTGTTGGATTTGATGGGGATGGGTTTTAAATATCATATATGTTGTCACAATAAAAGAAGTGTAACACAATCTGTATTGTATAGAAATAAGATTAACATAACATAAAATTTAAATATCAGAATTTGAAATAAGAATTACTAAAATTGCTTGGCTAATTATCCAGGCTTAATGAAAACAAATCCATTCTCTAATTCGTAATATAGAAAAATAAAAATAAACCAACACAAATGCATTCTTGTGTTACAGCATATACTGTGTAACAGCATATAAATTGTATTAAATAAATTAAGTAGGAAAAAATCCCATGAAGTTTTTCGTGAATTTTTATTTCAATCCGATCAACGATTTCTTTAATTATCAAAAAAGATGTATTATAACTGTTAAATTTTACATGGTCCAATCGGAATCAAAAAGTATAAACATAATAAATCAAAAATGCTGGAATGATCTGCAAATTTGATTGGCGCGATTGATAAAATACATCTGTATAAAAATGTCGTAAATCTTCCATTCATTATTTCAACACGCATTTTAAAGACATTTTTATCAAAATGAAAACTTTTAATACACATCTAAGAACACTCAATTTGTATTTTTCTCAGAAAATTCGTTGTTCATATTTCAAAAAACTTTCGGTTAGAACATATGTTACAATATCAGCAAGAGACCCAGAACACCCAAAATTCGATGTTATTGTAATTGGAGGAGGGCACGCAGGCTCAGAAGCATGCACTGCTGCAGCTAGGACAGGAGCGAAAACTTTATTACTCACTCAAAGACTTGATACCATCGGTTGGTTACGTTAGTTAACTAATTTTTTTTTAATTTTCTCTGAACTTTTTTAATACTTTTTTCGCTACATAGGAGAAATGTCATGTAATCCTTCATTTGGTGGAATCGGCAAAGGAATATTAGTTAGAGAAATAGATGCTTTGGACGGATTATGTGGGAAAATATCCGGTAAGATATTCTCTAATCGATACAATGTTAATCAGACTCGGTTTTATTAATATGAAACGGCATTTTCTAATAAATTTGTAGATTTATCTGGAATACAATTTCATATCTTGAACCGTTCAAAGGGACCAGCTGTACATGTATGGAATTATTCGTATTATTTTAATTTAATTTTAACATTTTATTAAAATTCATTATATAGGGCCCTAGGGCGCAAATTGATAGAAAGTTGTATAAGAAACATATGCAAGAACATCTGTTCAATTATCCTAATTTAACAGTAATGACTGGTAGCGTGCATGATATATTAATGGCACATCGACCAATGATTATTGGTGAACCTGGAAAACATCCGATTTATGGAGAAGTTCAAGGAGTAAAGTTGGGTAAACGTTGTAAAGAACATTCTTTAAATGGTAAAGTTTATAATTTAATATTATTACTTTTTCATACAGAATCGGGTAAGATTATTTATGCATCAAAAGTCATATTGACGACGGGAACTTTTCTTCAGGGCGAAATACATATCGGTAATATATAGAAGTTTTATTTATTCTTAACGATTTATTTTAAAAATTAAATTGTTGATATCTTGTTTAGGAAAGACAATGTATCCATCAGGAAGGTTCGGCGAGGCGCCATCTGTGGGAATTTCTAAAACATTGGAACTTGCAGCGTTTAAACTTGGGAGACTTAAAACAGGTAAAAAAAAAAAAGTTTTTGGCTTATACTGAATTATTTAAAATTTTTTGTTCCTTTAATTAAGGTACACCTCCACGTTTGGATGGACGTACAATAAACTATAAAAATCTTCGTCAGCAGCATGGGGATATACCAGCTACACCTTTTTCCTATCTTCATACATCTGTTCCATATGAAGTAAGTAGAGTTTATGAAGACACTTTTGAGCGCAATAGTTTAGATAACGGGATTTTTGTTCATAGGCGCTTCAAATAATGTGTTATCAAACAAAAACAAATACAGAGACGCACAAAATCATTTTAGATAATTTATCTGAAACAATGCACATACGAGAGACCGTAAAAGGGCCAAGGTCAATTCATACGCGTTTGGAATTAGCGATATACAAAACAAGATACTAATGTTATTTGTGTATTAGATATTGTCCCTCAATTGAGGCGAAAGTGATTAGATTTAAAGATAAGCAGGGTCATATTATTTGGCTGGAGCCAGAGGGTACTTCATTTGAAATCGTTATACTAAATACATAATATGTGAAATAACGGGATATAACATATTAATTGCAATAGGCCTTGATACGGAAGTTGTATATCCGAACGGAATATCTATGTCTCTCCCAGAATCAACACAATATAATGTGATTCGTACAATTCCAGGATTAGAAAATGTAGAGATGATAAGGCCCGGTAATTGTTGCTAAAGATTGAAATTTTTATATTTTTATTTTAATAAATTATCCGTTCAAATAGGATATGGAGTGGAATATGACCATGTGGATCCACGAGAATTAAATCCAACACTAGAAACTCATCGTATTAAGGGTTTGTATTTGGCCGGGCAAATTAATGGAACCACAGGCTACGAAGAAGCTGCAGCACAGGTAAGATTACGAGAGATAGAGTATAAATAACTTTAATATAATATATAATTTCCTTTACGATAGGGAATTATTGCAGGAATAAACGCTGCTCTATCCATTCTGAACAAGTCTCCATTTATACTTGACCGTGCAGATGCGTATATTGGAGTATTGATAGATGATTTGATTACAAAAGGAGTCGAGGAACCTTATCGTATGTTTACTGCTCGTTCAGAATATAGATTATCTCTTAGAGCTGATAACGCTGATATGCGGTTAACGCGTAAAGGTATTTTACATGATAAATATTATAGTAGTATTAAACTTGTCTTTAATATTAAATAAAATGTTTTTACAAGGATATGAGGTCGGATGCGTATCTAACTATAGATGGAACCTATATCAAGAAACTGAGAAACAATTCTGCAAAGGTTCTGAATTACTTAATGGTTTTAGTTTGTCGCCTCAGAAATGGGATGCTTTGGGAATAAACGTTGTATATGATGGTATAATGAGAAGGTAAAAAATTTAGAACAATAAAGCTTCTCTTAATGCTTTTAAACATGAATAATCATGCGGGAAACGTTTTAGTGCTGTAGATATAGTTGGGACTCGCAACGTTACCATGGAATTTCTTGCAAAAATTATCCCGAGACTTAATGAAATAAGTCCTTCTGTATTTCGACGGTTACATATCGAAGGTATGATGAAATACAGACACAATTATGGTATTTTTTATTAAATGTTATTTTTTTTTAACAGCGAGTTATAAATCATATCTGGAACGACAAAAAGCAGAAGTTCAAACGTTTCGAAAGGATGAAGAAATGATATTACCAGAAGATTTGGATTATGATTTGTAAGGAATAATTCACCAAGATAAAAATTTTTATAATAATAGTATGCGTTAAATTAATTAGATTTAACTTTTTTATAAGGGTTCATAACCTTTCGATTGAGACTAGGTCAAAATTAAAATTAATTAGACCCACAACGTTGGTAAGTATTTTATTTATTTTAAAATTAAATCCATGAAATTATTTCTTGACTGATTTTTATTTTAGGGAGCAGCAAAGCGTATTGAAGGGATGACGCCTGCTAGCGTAGTGACGCTATTAAAATATGTGCACAAAAAGAAAAAAATTTTATAATCATATGATCCAAATCCATATATGGTCTGTGAAATAAAGAAAATAAATGATCTTTTAAAATTATTAATACAATGAATTTTAATTTGACATACACTAATTTGTAAAGAGAAAAAATCAACATGCATAGAGCTACTTTTGTAAAAAGAGAACGTGGTTGATTAATGATTAAGGCATTATACATTTATACTCTATCTGATGATCTTTGTCATCTGATCACTGATCTGTGATTTGATCTATTATAAAGCCAAATTCACACGACAGCGAATTTTTTATTTTCGTCCGGAAAAAAAAACCATTATAGTAGTGTGAATCTATATTCTGTTAGAGTATTATTAATAAGGTATATAACATAATTATTTGATAGAATTGAAATTATTTCTTGTGTAAAGAAATTTTTTTCTAGTTTCCATACTCGTTAATATACCTGAATGTTTTTTCTTTTTCGCGGCCAGCCATGACTTATCAGGTTTCAGAGGATGGTATTACTATCGAAGTATCAGATGATATCTTGGTGTTTCCGGATAGGAAAAAGCCTATACCTGACGATGAAGGTGTTGTAATGTACTATGAATTGCTTAATCCTATAGATAGTAGGAATACTTACTGGCGTGAGAAGCTTGGTGAAAGCATGAAAAAAAGTTTTAGAGACGTTACGTTTCCTAAAGGTAAAAAAAGTAGATAATAAAAAAATTTTTTTTTTTATTATAATGCAGGAATTTTTATTAATTTATCAAAAAAAAAAAGCAATATTGACAGATTTTCCGAAAGGATATAAACTTTATGCACATCGTAAAAAGTACCCAAATAAAGAAGAAAGAACGGACTATTATCTCTTTGGTATTATAATTTCTCCTGATTTATTTGCTTTTATTTATTATAATTAAGGTTATTAAAATTATTTCAGGTTATCATAAATTTCGATCCCCCAATGAGTTTTATCCGCATCTTTTATGGCTTATATCAGATAAATCTGGGCAATGTCATTGCAAATACTGTACAAAATCTACGAATACAAGTGGAAGAAAACCTTACTCACATAAAGCGAAGAGACAAGTGAAGAGGCAAAGGGAGGCTGATACATCTAATGAAGCACCAGTATCCAAAAGAGTAACTCGCAGTAATGCGGATAAATTCACAAATAATCGGAAATTATCTATTGATAATCGGAGAAAAAGCACTAAGAAAAAAAGAAAATCAAAGGTTGCCGAATTAGAAAAAAATCTTCCACCTCCTACCCCCAAAAACTCTGTATTTCGTGGAGGAGATATTGTTTGGCTTTCTATTAACGAGGTTTTGAATGATAAGACCTTGGTAGAATGTAATAAAATTTTTTCCATCGAGTATTGGCCTGCAATTGTAGGGTCAATTACACCACAAGAAGATAACGAATCATGTGAAAGCATTATCTATACCGTAAAACCTCTAATCCTTCATGGGAGTAAAAACGTTACTGTTGATTCACTTCGTCCTTGGCTAATTCGTAGTTTGGATAAAGCATCGTTAGGTAGTAACAATAGATTTACTAGGTCCTTGTTGAATGTTGAATTAAACGAAGCGACTCCGGAGCAGATAGTTGAAATATATTTTAAAGCAGTCCAGAAAGCAAATGAAATAGCAAGGGTATTTACACCTATGTATCAGTACGAATATCATAAGAAGGGAAGTAAAAAGGAACATGGTATTCATTATAAGGCTATATATTTTGGTGCAGAATTGATTTATGAAGATGATTTAGTTAGATTATTACCTGAAGAACCTAAAGATCAAAGTGATCCAGTTAATATCGCAAATCAAAAAAAAGAAGCTAAGGAATCATATTTACAAATAACAAGTATCTATGAAGATTTAAAGACAAATATTCATATTACAGGTGATTTATATGAAAGGGGTAAGTTATTGGAAGAAGGCGATACATATGAGTGGATTCCAAAGAATAAACAAGACGAGGAGTATACAGTTGATGTGGAAGATATTGCTGGTCGATTTTATTCAATGTTTCCTGATATCACTGAATCTTTTGACTGCGAACTTCTCAAAACAGTCGAAAACAGGATGTTATTGTTAGGTGAAGATGTTCCTCCTATCAGAATTACACCACCGGATATAATCCCGCGTGAGCTAGATATTCCACCTCTAGATACCACTCCTACTAAAAAACAAGTGGCCAAACGTTCTTCTCCATTGCCACCAATATTAACAGAAAGTAATTTGTTAAAGGGTAAACGTACAACACCATTTTCTACTCCACAAGACGAGACATCAAAAAAAGCGAGAAATAATCTCGAAATTGATATTGAGAGTAGTGAGAAAAACACAGAAATTATTATTGGCGACGAAAAAGGAATTACAATTAAACAGACAAGTGAAATAAAATCTATTGAGAAAATTGGGTCTCCTGTAAAATTTTCAGATATTGAAAAGAAATATGCTAAAAAATTCGACGATATTGATTTACCGCCATTGGTTGTTTCACCAGATACTCCTACATTTGAAACTGATGATGATATATCTGACGGAGATGCTTTGAACAAGTTAATGCAAAATAATGGCGATAAACCGATTTAAAAAGATTTAGATCGTAGTTTTAAAATTAAAGCTTCTTTGTGTCCAAGTTTATTGATCTATGATAATTTTACTAGCTCTCAGCGACACACGTTTAATTGAGTAAATAAAAATATATGGGATTTACCAAAATATATAAAATAAAATAAATACTGAAAACATTAAGATTTGAATGTGATGTAAAGGTTTGAAAGGTTTGAATTACAATAAAGTTTATACAGTAAAATCATAAATAAAAATGTGTACGACATCGAGTAATTACACGTAATTAGCGTAATTGATGACTAATCATTATGCCGCATATTATTTCAGTTATTTAACCTGTCAAATAATCTTTAAGCTTTCTTTTGGAAGTTGGAACGGAGAAATAAGCTCTATTTTTTCTGGATTCTTAATTTCTTCATATATTTAAAATTGGTACAATTGGTACATAGTATATTAAGAATTATTGAAAATGAATCTTAAGAGATTAATTGATTAATTGAAAATTTATTAATGATTTAACAGATACCATGATCATGAAAGTATCTGTATAACTGATATTCGAATTTCACTTCTTACAATCTGCCAAATATATAAATTAATTAGATTGATACAAACAATATAAATTCAAAGAGTGAGTTTAACGCAAGATGACTTACGCAGTACCACGTTCCAAGTTCCCTTTGATTTCCCTGGTATATTTATCGTAAAATCTACCAATCTTCTCATTAAATCTTCTGTTACGCATATTAATATACGTGATTTCATCATCATCTTCAGCTTTTTTACGACGCGAAAACTTTTCTCGTTGAGCAATTCTATAAATAAAAAAGAGTTACAAATAGAGAAGAAAATTGTAATATTTATAAATATAGATAAAACTCAACTGTTTATTGACGTCTGTCACCAATCGATCTACTGCTTGAGGACTTGGAACATTATCAACACTAGCATATCGAAGGGAATTTGCATCTCGGTAAAAAGATGATTCAGTATCAATGTATATAATTTCCCCATCCTTGGTGGTGGTAAGAGTTGTAGCTATTTTTTGTTCATCATAAGCTTCTAAATCTGGTTTGAATTCATTTATTTGCTTCTTATATTTTTTATGCGCAACTTGGTTAAAATCTATACGAGTAAAAAAACTTAATAATTAATCACGTGATATTCAATTATTTTTGAGAAATTTGACCTGTAAATCCGATATTAGATCTTTTAGCTTTCTTTTCTTGTTTTTTTTCCCATTTCTCTACAGATTCGGCAGAATAGCCCCAAAATCGTTTCCTTTCATAATTCTCTCCTTTTACTTGCGCTTCCTGCCAATAATTCATGATATTTATGATTGATTATCAATATTTCTCTGATTAACATCTATTATTTTATTACCTGTTTAGCTAATAGTTTTTCCGCTTCACGTTTACGTTCTTGATGGATAGGATTAGTCTTTTTACGTTGAAATTCTTCATAAACTTCATGTCGGTTAGCTTGCAAAGCATCGTCCTATATGTTGATTGCCGATCCATTATATACAAAGTTGTTTGATCGGCTCGTGAAAAAAAATAACGAATCTTGTTTAATCATTACCGATCGTTTACGCAATCTTTGTAAACAATCAATGCGAGCTTTCATTTTCTCGACGCGAGATGATTCATTAGTAGATGAACTATCACTCATTTTATTGCAACTTTTGACCTGCACTTGCTGCGGGTTTGCGCTTATATCGTTTGCTTTCAAGTGTTCTGGCATAATTTTTAATTTTTATAAATTTTACGCCTGAAGAATCAAGATTCAAGAAATGGAATGACACGTTTTTTGATCCCTATATATATTGCAATATCATTTATCAGTTACACCATGTTTTGATTACGTCACATTTGCCGCTGCCACTTTAAAAATAGGTTACACATAAATAAATACTGCATATGCATATCATGATCCCAAAAAAAAATTGAATAATGTCAACTTTCAAACCCAAGACAATATTTCAATATTCAGTCAATATCCGGAATGGACCAGATATAGTTAATGATTATATTATTACACCACCCTTTGCTTCAGCTCAAGAAGTTTTCTGGCAATTAAAATTCAATCCTGTAAATTTATTTTCAGTTCTCTGATTTATTTTTTCTTTTTTTACGTTTGAGTCATTTTAAAAATTTATCTTTATATAGGATCACAATATCGTAGGTAAAGGAATATGCTGTAGTTTGACATTATGGGCAATCCCTAGTCCATTGGAAAGGAAAAATTTGGAGTGGTCAAAAGATCGTGAGAATTCTCGTTCTATACTATTTATAGAAGATAAATTAGTGACTTATGAAGCTGAAGTTAATCTAGATATTTTAGAATCAATAAGCGAATCTACTTATAATTGTAAAAGAGGTATGAAAAAAATTTTAATTAAATGAAGAAAAGATCAATTTATTTTGAATCTCTTTCAATAACTTACAAAAATTTTAATAAATAATGTAAAGCTTCCGGAGTATATACTATAAAAGATACTTTAAAAGATCCAATTACATTCGGAATAAAATTTCAAGACTTTAAATCTTTAATAATGCAATCTCCCACAACTTCTTTTTGGAGTCAACCATTGCCTGATAATTTGCGTAACGCTTGGGAAAAACAATTTGAAAGACCAGATATGTCAGATGTCCGATTTATTGTTAATGGTGAAAATTTTTTTGCAAGTAGCACTATAATTTCACAAAGATCAAGTTACTTTACAAACGTATTTTCAGGTCAATGGCTAGAAACAAATTATTATAATGATATCACTTCAAACAAAACTATTTCTGCTACCAGGCCTACATTAGATATGAAAACATTGCATTCAACAGATTCAAACAGTTATCATCTACCATTTAAATATACAGTAAAAATTCCGGATTTTCATCATGAAACTTTTCGAGAATTACTTCGTTATTTTTACACGAATGAAGTAATATTTAATATTGGAAATGAGACGACTTCACCTTCATCACCTTTTAATATCCTGCTCATAGCTGATAAATATCTTGTTACAGATTTATGCGAGATCGCTAAAGCTGAAGTTCTTAGAACTTTAACAATTGAAAATTCAGCAATGATTTTATTTAGTTCAGCTGGAATGTGGCCTGATTTGAAAGATAAAGTTTTAGAATTTGTTGTAAAGAATTTTAGTAGAGTTAGAGAGACAAGCGGATTTGAATATATTATGGATAATTATTCAATGTTTTCTTCTAATTTCGGTAATATTATGAAAGAAATTATGAAATTAATGATACCAAAAAACTGCGAAAAAACATGATTTAGATTATGTGGTAATTTTAATAAATAAATAAATATAGATATTTTATATTTTATACGATTTATAAAAAATTTTACCGATTTCGTATCATTTAAGCTTGTGTGTAACATAATCTTAAATTTATTTGATTTATTTAGCTTTTTCCAAGGCTTTTTTCCTTTCTTGTTTGTGAAGATTGACCTTTTTGCGCCATATTGAATCCAATTTAAAAAATTAACATCATAAACAAACTTTATTAGGTCAATGGTTTTTCTTTAGGTTGACCATGTATACCAATAGAATTGTTTATATGTAGACTAACTAAAAAACGCAACCTGGATATATCATACTAAAGTATTATTCGTGCTACGTAAACAAAGTGATTTTTGTTTTTTCTCTTGTTGCACAACTATTTGCAGGTTACGTAAATTTACGTCCCAATTTTTTTTCTTTTTTATTACTTCTGATCTTAAACTCTTAAATGAAAAAAAAGAAAAAAAAATGGCTTCAAATTCCTTAACATATATTGAACTTTTAGCCAAAGACTTGACTAAACTTCTCACTCAAGATGATGACAATTATGATGTTACTATGATTGTTGGCAAAGATAATGATGTTGAAACTTTTAAAATTCATTCAAGCATTTTGAGTGCTAGAACTTCTTATTTTAAAAGTGCATTTTCTGATAGTTGGAAGAGACCTGATGGAAATAAAATAAAACTGGAAAAACCTAATATTCGTCCAAAAATATTTAAAGTGATTCTTCGGTATGTAAATATATAGCTAATGTGTATATAAATACATATTATCGTGCGAAAAATTCGAAATTTTTAAATTAACAATTAATTAATTTTATATATAAAAATATTATTATAATATACATTTACTTATGTAAAAATAGATATCTTTATGGTGGTGTTTTGGAACTCAGTGAACTTACTGAAAAAGATATTTTGGAACTTTTAGTTGCTTTAGATGAACTTTTAATTGATAATATTATTAATGATATACAGAATTATTTATTAAATAATAATTCTGATTGGATTGATCAAAATTTTGTTTATTATCATCAAATTGTATTTCGACATGAAGCATTCAAAAAATTACGCAATTATTGGAATAATACGGTTTGTAGAGAACCGAACCTTTTATTTTATTCAGAAGATTTGCCTGATTTTGATGAAGCTTCACTTATTGAAATACTTAAAATGGATGAACTTGGAATTGAAGAAGTAAATATTTGGAAAAATGTTATTAGGTGGGGTGTTGCTAGAAATACTTTAGATTTGCCTTCCTCGGTTGCTGATTGGACTGATGAAAATTTTATTTCTTTAAAAGAAACTTTAAGAGATTTAATTCCTTTAATTAGATTTTTCGTTATATCCCCTCAAGATTTTTACCAACATGTTAAACCATATGAAAAATTACTTGATAAAGAACATTATGAGGATATTCTTCAAAGTCATCTTAATAACGATTGGAGGCCTTCAGTTAGACCGGTTTTACCTAAAAGATTATTTCCTCAGAGGTCTATTGAATCAGAAATCATTAATAAACAACAAGCTGCAATTATTGCTAGTTGGATTGATAAACTTGAACCAAAACTTGGATTTTTTGCGACAATAAGAACAAGAAAAGGAAAATTTAATAATTTTTATGAAAATGTTCAGTCTTATATGTATAAATCTTTTGAAAATCCTTATGATTTTCTCAATAACAACGATAATAATGTCAATAGCGATAACATTATGTTATTGACAATTTATGAATGTTTAGATTCAAAAAAAATTATTGGTGAATATAAAGAAATAACCATTACTAGAATGAGTAGAAAATTAAGATTTGGTCCAACTACGAATTCATTTATATTTACTTTGAATGTTAATTCAATTACAAACCCTATAATTTCTCGTTTAAAATTATCTAATATATTTTATGATAATACTTGTCGTCCAGATGATTTCAAGAGAGTAAAATTAATTGATTATGATCATAATGAAAAAATAATTAGTTTAAACTCGAAGAACATTTTTGATATTAGATATTTTGAAATTTTCCAAGGTGAAAAAAATATTAAAGTTGATCAAGTTGAAACTATTCGATTAGTTAGGAAAAATACGGCAACAGAAGGTTAAGAAACTAAACAAACATAATGTTAATCGGTTATATTTGATATTTGATTTTGTCTTTAATGTATTACTATTTTATTCAAAACAAAAGATTCCTTACTTCACGCTATTGTTATTATTCAAAATAAAAGTAATTCCTATAGATAACTCTATTTAGATCCTTTCGTTTAGTTATATACTATGAAATTTTATTTGGATTATTCAAAATAAAAACAGGAGTAAAATATTTTTTTTTTTTATATTAATAATCAAACAGAATCTCTTTAATTATTGTCTCCTTTAGAATCATCGCTCAAGAACCAATAACCATTTCTTAATAATTCGGCATTAGCTCTAGCAGCTGCTTGAGATAAATCCATTCTTGCAGCTTCTATACCTCCTGTTTTGTCTTTATATTCTTGAATGAAGTGTTGTTCCTCCTCTTTACTGTTTGACGAAACTTGACATGCTTTTGGTAAGAAATATTCATCATCACTTGCAATAAAATCCGGTCGTTTCAGTTGTTCCAAAGATTGAAATACTATAGACTTTTCAAAACTATCTCCAACATAATCTCCAAAAACAGGATATACCTCTTTTTCGCATTCTTCTGCTTTTTGAGCATGTTGTTTGATCTCGTGTAACGTATGTCCACCAATCATAAGTTTGTACGCACTGAAAGTAAAAATAATTGAATATAAAAGCAAAAAATGCATATTTATAGCGAAAATAAGCAAAAATTTTTTAACTTACGCAATTAAATAATGAAATAAAGCCAAATTAGGATCGTCCTTTGGGAGATATTTTAAAGAGTTCTCATAATTCTTTACAGATTCGGAAAGAAATTTTGAGTCACGTTCATGAACACCTAATCCCTCGCATGAAAATTTTGATCTTTCATTATAAACGGAACCAATAACTCCATAAGCCTCGTCTAGGTGTCCACGATAATAAGCACAATAAGGAATGGTATCCTCAATGGAAATAGGATTTTCTCTGCAACTATTGATAATTTCTTCTGCCAACTGAAGAATCTTACCAAAGAGGTCAATGATTTTAAAATCCATTTTATATTTAATAAGAATTAATCTCATTTGGTGTACTTTTAATGCTCGAATAAAAGTATTTTTAAGAATAAGATTAATAGAAGTATCTCCATCAATTGTGCCAGGAAAATTTTCCCTAGCGAATGATGCAAGCTCAATGGCGCGTTGAATGCTTTCGATCCCCTGGTCTATAGTTTGAGCATTTGGCATATATCGACTCATGTATCCTAAGATATATATAGAGTAAGAATATTATCAAAAAAACAAAAATGTAATAGTATTTACCAATCAAAAAAGCAGCACAGATGTTTGTAGAAAGAGCAGGGAAAATTGAATCCCATCCAACTTGGGCCAACTTTTGTTTATATCTTAAGATTGTTGCATGGACGGATAATGTTGGTGATAATGCTTTATTTTGCTCAAATGCTGTATTTATAGCTAAATCGAGATAATTAGGCATGATAATGCATCTTTCATCTATCATAATACCTTCTGTGATTTCCGCTAAACCTTTAACATTACGATTTTTACCATTTTCGTTTCCCTTATTGAATTTAAGAGTTGCAGCCAAAAGTCTTGCTTTACAAGATAATGGATCAATATCGCAGTTAGCCCAGTTTTTTATCCTTAATGCAGGTTGTATTTGTTCAAATTTTTCCCTAAAAATGTTGTTTCTAACTTGCATTCTCTCGTTTTTGGCCAAATTATTATCAGGATCGATATTAAGAAAAGTATTATATGCTTCCACACTTTCATCTGATAAAATAACAAAAAAATAAAAATTTACAAAATAAATAAATAAATTAATTAATTAATAAATAAATAAATATTTTATATACACATACTATAATAAAATAACATTTTTAAGGAATTAGCAAGACGATAATAAGATTTAACATGTTTAGGTTCAATTTCGATAGATTTTTTACAATCTCTAATCGCTGCTGTATAATTTTTCATCTACAACAGATAAAATGAGATAATGCAATTATTTTAACATTCGATATAAAAAATATGTAACAATAATTATTTTATCTTTTAGTTATACTTTTGAATAGGTTGTGGCCCGATTTGTATACGCTAAATGATCATTTGGATCAAGGTTTATTGCTTCAGTGTATTTATCAAGCGCTTCTTTCCAACGACCTAATTATAATAGATAAATATATTGTCCAAAAACACACAAATGTATAATACAATATATTACTTTTTAAATGTATTTACCTTCTCTAAAATAATCGTTACCAGCTTGACGGGCCATGACTTATACGTATTTTATCAGAAATTTTTTTTTTTTTTTGAAGCGAGAGAGAGGAGAGAGTTTTGGGAAAATCCAAGGGGTGTAGTTTATTTATGCTAATTTAGTTAGCAATGAAATTCCGGTATTAAATCAGGATATAATTTTAATTCCTGCTGTCATGAGTTTAAGTCAAAAATTGAACACTCAAAGAACGCGAAAAAAATGCGATGTTTTATTATTTTATTATATATTTCAAAAAAATTCTATTTCCATCTCATACCAAAAAAAAAAAATATTTTACAAGAGAATCCCCATTCTGTTAGATACAAATATTTTGCTACTCTTATTACTACTTTAATTACTGTTTTCATATTGCTTGATGAAAATAAATTTACATTTTGCATTATTGGAACACATTTTATAAAATTTTCCCTTAACATAATCTTTAGGGAACCATTTTTTATGGGGATAGTAGAATTTTTGTTTGAAGATGAACGGGACACCATTGATACACATAAGAGGTAAGGTTTGAGAAGCTTCGGTGGTAGGATTTTCCTCGTTGCCGACCACTTGAGGGACCATTTCGTAGAGTTCACCGGTTTCAGGAAGTTCAAGGAGAGAAATTTCGGTAATTTTAGCATCATCAGTAGTTGATTTCCGTTCAGGAAGGGCATAGGCACGATGGATTGAAAGCATCGCGAATGTAAGATAGAAAAAAAGTGGAAGATTTTTTCTGGAGAACATTTCTGGTCTTTTTTTTCGATACTTTGCTATTTTATTATGCAAAAACTCCGCGCTTCTTTATAAAAAATTATTGTATTATTTCTATCCAAATAAAGCACATAACTCGTATATTTTTTAACAATGATTTCATTCTAAATTTGATTTATTAAAAAATTTTTTATGATAATTATTTTTACTCTTTTTTATTATGGCGAATCAGCGAATCAGGAGTTTATTTTTTACTCGTAAACTCTTAAATTTAATTAAACTAACCTTTCCTTTACAAATGAAGTAATGAAGTATTATTGACCTTTTACAGTACTGTATATCAATAATCGATATATATATAAATATGACGCGTCATAATATAAATTAAGAAATGAGCAATATAGACCACTCAGCTGCGAAATTAATTTGATATATCAAATGATTTTTTGATTTTTTGATATCTTATAAATTAAAGAGTAATGATTTATAAAAATATTAATTATAAAAAAGATAAAAAATGATATAATTATAGTTTACACGATTAGCCTTATCAATTAAAAAATAGACCATCTTTGATCTTGATCTATTACGATAACGTTAAGTGAACAAATTATATGATTGGATTCCAAACATTTGTTTTCGCAATTCAGTTAATCTGAATTGCTAAATATATTACGGTGGTTATATATCAAGATAAAAATGAAATAAAAAGAAAAAGTTCACATGTCACAAAAAAATTATTCCCATGAATAATCACTTTTCATAAGATCATCTATTCTTCTCTAATTCTTAAATTTTTTTTCTCCTTTTTTTCTCCTGGTTTTTTTTATAAAATAAGGAGAATATGGCTGATATTAAAAACGTTTTAAGAGAGGAGGGAAATGAATTGTTTAATAAAAGTACGAATTTATACCTTTATTTTCTTATTAATATCATATATTTGTTTATATTTTCCGCTCAAATATTGTATTCCCTTTTAGGAAAGTATAGAGAAGCATTACAAAAATACACTGAAGCAATAAACGCATACCCAAATGATTATTTTAGCTGGTCAAATCGAGCAATTACTCGCATCAAGGTTAAATATTTAAACCTTTTTTTTTTACTGCGGCATAAGTTAAATAATTGATACTAAATAAAGTTTTATAATTTTATATTTTTGATTTTTCAATTATAATAGTTAGAAGATTATGATGAAGCATTGGCTGATGGGAAAAAAAGTACTGAAATTGAACCGAATTTTGCGCGTGGTTATCATAGAGTTGCGATTGCCCTTGAACGTTTGAAGCGTTACGGTATTAATATTTATTTATTTATTGTAAAAAAAAAGTATATTTAAAGTAATTCTTCCTTTTTTTTCCTATTTTATAGATGAATGTTTAGATGCTTTAAATAAATCACTTCAGCTTGATCCTAATGTTGCAGGAGCTAAAGAAGATCGTAAAAGGGTCGAAAAACTAATTAACAAACAGCGAAAACAACAACGAAATTCTAATCAAGTTTCAATGCTATGTCCTTCAATGTCGACCAGATTATCCGCTGCTTGTCGTGATTTCGAAGTAGGCCTGAATGAGACAAGAAACTCATTTAGTGCTCCAATACTTATGTTTGTTCAGGATGGTCTTGCATATACGTTTGCTTTAAAATCCGGAATTGAAAATATTACCAATGGGATTATGAATGATGATAGATGTTTTCATTTCGAAAGTGATGAAAGTGAACTTATAAAAAAGGCTATTTTGATGGAATACGTCACCAAACGACCTTTAGATCCCGATACTATGTCGATTGAAGAAACGATCAGACAATATAGTATTAAAAAACAACGTGAAGGATGGGACACTGTTAGAATAGAACTTACTGCCAATATTCGTGTTCACTTTCTATTAGGTATGTCTTTTTAAATAACTTTTATGTTATATAAAACTTTTTTATTTTATTTATTTATTTTATATATACTATATATATGTAGGTTATCTTAATGTAAAATTTTCTGAAGGCGCAGTAGACCAGTTGGAAGGAGGAGTTGGAAATATTCAAAAATCTGTCGATCTCATAACCGCTGCTCGAAGTATTGATCCTGGTGCCAGATTTACACAAAAACGTGGCGTAATTTTTGAACCGACGTTTATACGTTGTCTTCAAATTCATTTGATAAAGGCATTGATGAAATTATATGAATATAAACATGACCTTCAGATTCTAAACCGCATTGAAAATGAAGCAACAAGTATCATCAGTAGTTGTGAAACTCATCCGATCTCACGTGATTCAGAACATATAGAATATATGTGTTATTCCGCTCCTCATCTCTCGGAAGCTTATGACGGATTGGGTTTTGTCGCAATTAAACGGTTTAATAATAAACTTAAAGAAGAACCCGATTTTGAAATTCTTAAACTAGCAATTAATAATTATGAGAAAGGCGCTCAATATTTACCTAACGACGATCCAGATAAAGCAAAAATGATTTATAATTTCACGTAAGATATTTATTATTCTATATTTTAATATAGTTATAATATAAAAAAACTAAAAATTCGAAACTTTTTGTAATTACATTTTAGCTTTTGTAAGCTTAGACTTGGAAATTTTTCTTGCGCTGAAATTAAGAATCACGTGACAAATGCTGAAAAGATAGAAAAAGCGGCAATAAGAATATTGGAAAACTTGGAAGATATTAATGAATGTACACCAAAAATTGATGTCATTAAATTTCTTGAAAATATCAAATGTTCTGGAATCAACGTAAAAGATGAATTTATTTTGCCGCCTTTGTACGATGTTGATTTTAAAGATGATAAATTTGGGCAAATTTTGACCCAAAGAGTTAAACAACAATTCAGTCTTTCAGAAGAAATGAGCAAAATTAGAATTTGATTTGAAATCATATTACAAAGGTAAGGCTGAAGTAGTTTGTTCTTTGTTTATAATCTTCTCTTTTACTTTGGAAGGATATGATTCTTTTTTTAATTAGTCAATGATTTCAATCTGCTTTATACATATGTAGTTTGCTTTTAGCTTTTTATTGCTTTTTTGCTTTTTACATAAAATTTCTTTGTTTTAATAATAAATAGTAACAAAATAAAAGATAACAACTAAATATGAATATGAGTAATTCAATCTGGTTAGAAAATTGTTCTATGCAATCCTATTGGTTTGTCTTTTTCTGATTATCGTCTAGACAACTTGTAAGTCATAGCTTTAAATCTGTGATTCACTTTGCTTTTGGACCAATCAGCTGTCGATAAAATAACCAAAATAATCATAATAATCACTACACGATTAGTTTTGCAACCGGTGATAATTTTATCATATTCTTTTAATAATATATAATGGTATAAATAATATTAATGAGCTTACGAACACAACTGCAAACTTTATATAATAATAATGATAAATTATTTAACACGTGATTACTTTTGTACACCTAAGGAACGCTTGTCGTGGCTCCGGTGAAAATTACTGTGTCACAAGTTGATCTACTATTATGTTATATATATTATAAATATTATTTTTTATATTTGTTATATTTATTATATTTGTTATATTTGATATTTTTGATATTTTCATTATTTTCATTATATTCAATATATCCAATATATTTGATATTTTTAATATTTTTAGATAGAAATAATAGATATGATAGGAATAGTAGATATATTATTAATACTAGATACACATAAACCAGGATTCCTTTTTCTTTCAAGTTTCTTGTTCTCTCAAGTTCTAAGTTCTCTCAGGTTCTGAGTTCTCTCAAGTTCTAGGTTCTCTCAGGTTCTGGGTTCTCTCAAGTTTTAGGAAAACAATTAACTACTTTAAGTAAATAAATAAGTAAAATAACTGACATTTAATCATAATTCGTTATCAGTTACGTTTGTTAAAATTTGTTATACCAAAATAATTATTTGTACTACATTAATAACCTGAACTAAATTTCTAATATAAATAGCTAGCATTTTCACTTCCATCCCAATTTTTAAATGATTTCAGCGTTTGCGTCGCGCAATAACAATAATAATTATTTAATAGCAGGAAGGTCATTCCTTAAACACAAGTCTTTAATGCATCCTACGCACGCTACAAATCATGTAGAATATCCTAAACCAAAAAATTCTGCAAATTCTTTACGTTATCCCAATTCGAATTCTTCGCATTCCTCTAAAAACGAACGTAAAGGACAATCTGCCAACAGAAGTTCTATAACAAAAAATTCTCTCAGTACAGAAAATCCGAATAGGGTTTTCGTTATGCGCAATAAAATACAACTAAGTGGTACAGACAATAACCCTTTCTCCCCTATTACCAAGAAATTTCCTAGAGAAGTTGATCACTCGAGTAGAAGTTCCACAATACACAATTCCAAAAATTCTGGAAATAATTTGCGCCTTACCAACTCAAAAAACCGTTCCACAGAAGGTGTAAATTCAAGAATTTCCACAATTCACAATTCCAACAATGTGGAAAATAACTCGCGCCCTGTTAAACGTACTATAGAAGTTGTTAATGACTCGCGTTCTATCAATTCTAAAACACGTTCTTTAGAAATTAAAAATTCCAACAGTGTTAAAGACGGTTTGGGTATTAATAAAAAACATTCTATAGGAACTGGAAATTCGAGGATAATTCCTACGACACACAATCCTATGCAAAGGAGCGGTAATGAAGTTGGAAATTCGAATAGGGGCACCACAATAAACAATCTCAATCGTGTGGAAAATAACTCGCGTCTTGCCAATCCTAGAAAACGTTCTATAGAAGTTGAAAATTACTTCAGTCTTGTTAATCTTCAAAAACGAGCTAGAGTTGAAAATCAAAATAATAGATCCACAACTCACAATCTTGTGCAAGGAGGCAGTACGAAAATTAATATTCGTGCCGCTACCAATCGATCTATAGTTGTTAATAGTAGTTCCAATCTCGTTCAAAGAAACGGTACAGGAAATGGCTCACGTACTGCCGATTCCCTGCATTCTAGAAAACCTATAAATTCACTTTTACCTGCTGGATTCGATCGATTTAGCACTCAGGCGTTGAATAAAAAAGTTAAAAATAAAGACTTGACTAAGAGTGAATGGGAGAATATAAGACTTATTAAGGTAAAGTTTTTCTTTTTTACAAAATTTTTTATTCACTATTCTAATTCATATTTAAACAATAATTAGGCTGCACTAATAAATTTAGTTGAATCAAGTCAAAAGTATAATAGAATCGAAGCTGGTAAATTAGTATGGGGTAAAATTAATGAATGGGTCTATAATACTTTCTATCCTGATCTAAACAAATATCTTGATAGTAAACGCATCAATAGAGAAAACGCAGACCTTGTAATTAAAGCTATCATGGATTATTATGTTTCGCGCCATGATAGATATAACAGACGGATTAGAAAAACGGAATAGTGCATTTTTTCATTTTTTTTTTTGTATATTTTTATTACTGTACAATTATCGTATTAATATTATCATTACATGTATATTTATCAAAAAAAAAAAAAAAATTATTTCTATTTATTTGTCTTTTTATAATTAATACAAATAGCCTGAGACATTTTTTATTATAATTATTCTTGTATTATTATTTCAATACCTTACTCGTTCGGTTCAGCTGGAGTTGGGTTTTATATTGTTATGCACAATAAGATTCTTTCAATATTATTTATGTTTAAAGATCAACTTTATTTTTTAATATTATATCATCGTCAAAAAATGTTAAAAAGGAATAATTGATGAATTTATCTTCCAAAACCACCAAAACCACCCAAACTAGGATGAGTAGTAGTAGCTGGGAAAGCAAAAGGGGAACCAAATGAAGGAATAGGAGGAGCAATAATAGGTTCTTGTTTTTTAACAAGTTCAAATACTTCGTATTCATCTACAGAAAATTTGTCAGTAGAATCCATAATAGATTCTTGGTAAGAGGCCCTTTTACAATAACATGATTTATCAGTTTTAAAATTTTCTCCAGTCATAACTAAATCTCCATCGCCGAATACAGGTCCAGTAAATCCATTTGATGAATACCTAATTGCATTTTTATAATCTCTTATAGGGGAAATAATATTACTCATTTCTGGCGCACTATTAAAAGAAAATATAAGGCTATCCGTACAATTGATGAATCTGGTGCTGGTGGCCCCAAAATTTTGCCCTTTATTAATTTTCCATGTTGCAGGATTAAAACCACCAATAATTTTTCTTGAACCAGATATTCTCATCACCACAATAGTTGGGCCTTTATCAACACATTTTGATTGAAAAATTACGTGATTAAATCCATCTTGACTTCCGCGTAATAATAATCGAAATTCGTAAGGAATTTCAGCAAATCTATAATAGTTTTGATCTGTTCTTTTAATAATAGATTTTATTAAAGTTGTTGCATTTAAAGATGTTATCAAGTTAGAATCAATAACTCCTTTTCTTGATGATAACAAACTATATTCTGGATGTGGGAACGATAATGTCAAATGATATCGAATTAAATCTTCTTTCATCTGTTCTGAAAGGATTTTTTCATACGGTCTAACTTCAAAATAAAAATCATTTGATGAGATATTGTTGAATCTAATTGATGTAATGCATTGATCTAAAATGGTTTTTAATTTTACAAAATCTTCTTCATCCCAATTACTAATTAATGGTTTAGATATTTTTGAATTTTCAATTCCCCATTCAATCATTTTACGCCAAACATCAATTTCACTCATAACTAAATTATCACGTTTTAACAAATTAATTAATAGTTCTTTATCCATTTTGACGAAATCTTGTGAATAAAACAAGATATCAGGTTTTTCATCAATAATTTCTTGAAAGTATTCTTGTAATATTTTAAATTCTTGATGTTTCAAAATTATTTCATAAACATAGAAAAAATTATTTTGTAACCATTCATAATGAGATTTTAAAAGAGTATCTTGCAAATGTTTAAAAATCTCATTTAGATTCAATTCATCTGCTGCTATCAAAATATCAAGAATTTGCTTTCCTGTATGTGACGTCGATATTATACCACAATACAAGTATCTAGATTATAATGATATTATATATATATAAGACATTAAAGGAAAAAAGTCGCTTTAAATAAATAAATATAAATATATAAAAAGACTCACTTGAGAATAATTTCAAAAGTAGAAGCAGAAATATTTGGTTTGCGTATAACTATAGTTTCTTCTCCCTTTCTTGCCCAATCTTTTGATAAAGCTATTTTAAACCAAGGACATTGTGTTTTAAGTATTAACGAATGTGCCTTAAATGTTTTTGGGATTTGATTAATCTCTTCTCCAACGATAATCGTTACATCTCCATCTTCTTCTTCAAGAAGCTTTTCGTATTTAGATGATAAAATCCTCAAAAAATTCATTATCATAATTCCTTTTAAAAGAAAAGGTCAAAGAACGTTTACGGAAAATCATGTTTTATTTTATCTGAGCACAAATATTGAAAATCTAGTCGGATAAAGGTTTTTAAACTTTTTTTAATTGTTTGCCTAAAAAATACTACTAAATAGCTACGAGGGTATACATATAAACTGTACTGTACGATCGGCTAAACTGTACTGTACGACAACGATTTTTTTTTCGTACAGTACCTAGGGGTTAGATAAATATACGGGGGGGCCAACTTAAGGTTACACAGACTGATCAATAAACCGCCAGAACTGTCACT